>WBNM01003363.1:0-18509 GCA_013399055.1 Ramphastos sulfuratus
CCCCCCCGCCCCCCACCCCCCAATCTAGGAAAGAGAGGTGGATTTATTTGAAACTTTTCTCTATGTATGACTGTGCAAGGAGGAACAGAGAAGCCAGATATTTGCCTGTCCTGCACAAATACAGGACAAGCAGGGTACACACACTACAAAGCCATACTGATGTTCCTCCGCTAGCACCAAACAGGGTCTACAGACAGTGCAGCCCTCCAGGAAGGCATCCCAGAGCCCACAGTAATTTGTCAACATGTCAGTATCTGCAAAGTTGCAATCCTTTTTTTTTTTTGGCCTACTAAAAAGCGAGACTCTCTTCCACACACTTCTATTTATGCAAATATTTGTATTGAGTTTTTGCTGGAAAATATCGGCACAAAGGTTGATGCCTTTTCTTCCCATCTCCTGGTCATGCATAATGGACAAATACAGCAAGAAACAGACAAAAAAAAAGAATTATACTATCTGAATTCAGGTCTACAAAAGGAGACTGTTAACATCACTCATTTGATGGAAGCTATCATTGGAAGGAGAGGCCCTCCCTGAATATGGATAACATTATCTTGACAAATGGAGTAGGATGATTTTGCTTAAAGAGAAACTGAGGGCACACACATTTAAAATTACAACAGTAATTCTGAAGCTGAATAACACTTTATGTCTTCATCTTCCCTTGCAGCACATAATTGAGGCAATATCATTACCTCATTATCAGAGGATACAGCTTGGGAAATGGCCTTTAAAAAGTCACTGACTTCATTTGAAGAGTTTTGTGAAAACATCATATTTAGGGACAAATTTAATTATTCATTGCACACTTTCTGCTCCAATGAAAGTGCCTTTGAATTGTAAGGTACACTCAACAGACAGTAAGAGAAGACTGAATGAGAATGCACAAAGTCAGGGCTATGACAGCACCGAGGAAAAGCTGGGCAATCCCCAGGACTGTTCCCCCAAATAGACCGAAGACTCTGTATCACATTTCTATGCTGTAGCAGCACCCATTTCCTAACACCTAGCTTTGGGTTTCACTTGATATGAATGCAGATTCACAGATTGTGTTGGGTTGGAAGGGACCCTCAAATGTCATCTTGTTCAACCACCCTCCTTAGGGGTCCCTTAGAAAGGGACACCTCCTCTCTAACAACCTTCATGCTGCTTATCCGCTTTTAGACAGCTCTAAGAACTTCCAGACACCTTTGCCTGTCTCCAACGACAGTTACAAAACTCGTGCAAAATTGAAGGCAAAAGCCTTAGCAGTCTGAGGAAAACTGCTAAGCTCTTGTATTGATACTGGGAGCATATCTATGAGTTTTATATGCCAATCCAGAACAAATTTCTTAGCTTTAAATTAGTGCATTTGCAACATCTTGCAATTGCCTATTGGGAAGACAGACTCCCCGCTTCCTCTTCTAGGTGTCTCCCTCTTCCTATGATGTCCATCTGGAATGCCTCCTCCTGGCCAGGTGCAGTCATAAAATGATAATTCTCAGCCCACTTAATTGTCCTCAAGTGACAGATGGGATCTGACTATAGCTGGTAAGCCATAAGCACATGAAGCAGATGAGCAGCTAATTAGCAATGCCCATGTTTCTATGCAAATATCTATAGAAACTAGACGTAAAAAGATAGCCTTATCAAGCCAGCTAGTCCATCCTCTCTCTATTAACACATCTTTTTCCTCATGCAATATGTTTTAAAAGTTTGGGGTTTGGGCTGGTTCCCTGCCCCACCTTTGCCCCTCAAGCTGATTTTGAAATCCCAAGTAACAAAGTTTATATCAGCTCTCTTAGGAGCCTATTCCACAGGCTGCTGTCAGGAAAGCTTTTATTTATATTCAGCCCAAAGCTAAGTTTTGAAAAATTGATCAGAAAAATAAAAGAAGAAAAAAAATATCTGACTACTATGTAGAACAATTTCTAAACTCAAAGCTGAGCCTTCATGTTTCCTACAACACACTAGCTCTTCTGTAAATGGTTATATTAGAAAAAAGAATCAGTGCAACTTTCACTTGGGGGTGAGTTTCATTTTATCTTGCCACATTACATGAATTTAAAAATTCTAGGGGAAAAAAAGGAAGAAATGCAGTGGATTCGGTCTGTTTTATATTCCAGGTCAAATAAAAATGCTCATTGTTTATAAAAGCAGGCTGTCTCCCAACTTAAATTCTTTTATTTAACTAGTGTTCAAAACACACAGAAGAGGCTGGGGAAGTGTGGCAAAAGCATTCCCTCTTGGAATCCAAGTATTTCAGAAAATAACTCAGGATTTCCTTAGGTTTTCAGAATAGCTTAGCAACACCTGAAAAAAATGTGCTAAAAACTTAGCATAAGGATAATTGTTCCACAAAATTAGTAAAAATACAGACATATTTTTATCATACTACTTCTATACCATTTAGTATGTTTCTTTTAAATACATACGGCAAGTTTCTGACATTTTTATATGCTAAGTCTTGAGAAGTCTGCTAACGGCTTATGAAAAAAGAGATTTTAACAAAACAAGACATGCCAGCCTCAAGAAAGAGATGAACTCCAGGTTCTGACAAGAGTTGTCTCTTTGCCAGTCATTTATTCTATCCTATCCTTTTTCCTTTGGGTTTGAAGCCTTTCCTGCATTCTCTTCTGTATGAAAAGCCTTTCCATAGAAAGATCATCTGCTAGCAGAAGCAGAAACTTCCCTGGAGATCATAGAATCATAGAATGGGTTAGGTTGGAAGGGACCTCAAAGATCATCTGCTTCCAACCCCCCCCACCATAGGCAGGGACACCTCTCACTAGAACAGGTCACTCAAGGCCTCATCCAACCTGGCCTTGAACACATCCAAGGAGGGAGCAGCCACAACCTCCCTGGGCAACCTGTGCCAGTGTCTCAGCACCCTCACTGTAAAGAACTTCTTCCTTACATCTAGTTTAAATTTCCCCACTGCCAGTTTAAACCCATTGCCCCTAGTCCTGCCATTACAACACCTTGTAAATAGTCCCTCTCCAGCCCTCCTGTAGGCTCCCTTCAGATACTGGAAGGCCACTCCAAGGTCTCCTTGAAGCCTTCTCTTCTCCAGGCTGCAGAGCCCCCACTCTCATAGCCTGTCCTCATAGCAGAGCTGCTGCAGCCCTCTGAGCATCTTCGTGCAGGGCAGGTGCTAGTGAATTATGCAGGCTGTGTAAAACTCAGGCCCATGAGAGGGTAGACGCACACCAAAAATCCCAAATTTAAGCAGCGCAGGTTATAGAAATGGTATCTATTAATCCATTTAATGGTATCTGTTAATCTATTTAATGTCTACCTGAAAGTGTTACCTGTATCTGCATAGCTCCTAACTTGCTGCAGGGACTGAGTCCTATATTCAGGAGCTCAGACTCCTGCGTGGTTAGAAGCCATAGTCTTCCAGGAAACCTCGCTTCTATACACTCAGAAGTTATCACTACTAGACTTTGAGATCAATAGCCTCTCCTCAAGAAAGCAAAATGCTCTTTCTTCCCTTTTCAGTTGAAAGAGACCTATAATATGATTTGACTTTGACACAGCCAACCAGCACAGATGTTGGGAAGCACAAGGCGTACAGAACAATTTTCACCTGACAAAGCATAGAACACTATAAATGCACCTGAACTACTTGAGCTAGAGACCATGATTATATCAGCATTTCAGAGCTCATAACTTAGTAAATTCATAAGCAAAGGTCTGTCTCAACATCCTCGTAGAAGATCCCTTTTTTTCACCCATACTTGTAAGCACTGAGTAATTAGCACCACTTTTCACCCTGCTGAGCTACAGCTGTGGGCTCAGTCAAACACCAGGTCAGGCTGTGCTGTGAGGATTGTAGGAAACTGAGTACCCCCAAAGTCAAATTAGTCTGAACAAATCTGAATTGTGTCATGCTTATGATACCTCCAGACCAGTATCTTGCTAACAAAAAATACTGAAAAGCAATGCAAGCCTAAAGTGATAATTCCCCAGGGTACTCTCTCTGTTGGCCTTTTAGCTCTTTGTAGTCTAGCTACCACTGTTAGCTGAAGTTACTGTCTTTGCAAGTATAAAAATCTGTGTCTTTTGGTGAATTCTGGACTGTCACTGAAAAAACATCTACTGTACCTACAAAATAGTACTGCTTGTACCACCAGAAAAGCTCACACATCACTTTGCAGGCATGTCCAGTAGTTTCACAGGAAGTAGACCCCTAATTCCTGTGTACAGGAGTACAGGAAGGCATCTCAGTAAATAAAGAGATGTTTGTGGCATCAGCCAAAATCTCTTCCTTCTGTATCATTATACACAAAAGTAAATAAAATGATGAATGAATCATCACCCAAAAAAATTCAGAAATGCACAAATCACAAGTTTATTGATGACACAGTGAGTAAACCATCTATATTTAATAAGTACTGCTGTGCTTACATCTCTTATGGATTATGTTTGCTAATCACTGTGATTGTCTTTGAAGATTTATTGTTGCATTTCATATCTGCTGTAGTCTTGCATCGAGAAAAACAAGATAATGTGCTGCTGCTGCTGCTGCTGCTTACTGCATGATGAGGGGAGTTGGGATAGGACTTTATAGGTAAGTTTTTCACAGGAGTGCATCTTCATTTAAATGAATGTCATAGGAGATAAAATGTGCCTGAGTAATTGCCTGAGTCAGTGCAACTGACAGACATGGAGGACCATTACTCTGTTGTAGGTAGCTGATGTTTGGATAGCTGAGACTGGATTGTGGTCTATGGAATGAGATACTAGTTGCAATTCAGCCAAATGATGCCAAATATAAAATGGGTGATTGACAGCTGCAATGTAGAACCTTCTTGGATCCCAAGGCTTTTTTTTTTTTCTTTTTTTTTTTTTTTTTTTTTTTTTTAAATTAAATGTGGAATTGAATATAGTCCTGTAAAAGTAAGATGGAAAAACTGTAATCATGGGACTCAATGATTGTTGCTTCTGAATTTACACAAGTGTTTGCAGATCTTGTAGGGGATGAATTCTACTTGTTTTTACCATATGAACCATTTATGATCAGATTTTTCTCAATTGAGAATTGAGATATTCATTGAGATTTTTCTCAATGAATAACTAAGTCAATGATTTTGGGTCAGTTAAGCTTTCTCATATTGCTACATGGATCATTTTCACTACCAGAGGCGGAAGTTATTTTTACCTCCACAAGGACAGAGAGATGAGAAGTTCTTGGGGTCTTAATTTGAAATCTAAGGGAATAAGGCAGCCATGAGCTCATATAAAGTATATCCTCCAGCACTTTGGCTAAAATAAGGAACCCCAAAAATTAAGAAGCAAAATAAATCTTAGGTGTAGCACTATAAATGCACAAATGTTGTATACACTATATGAATAGAAGATTTTAGTCTATTATTGGATATTATCATGATGTCAGTAGAATTTCATGAGTAATTCAGTAGAAACTATGTGAAGAAGATTTGCTTTGTCTGAACATATACTGGGAAGACTTCTTGCTTCCAAAGCAAGACAGGAAGATAAGCATAACTGTTTCTGATTTTTTTTTTTTTTTTTTTTTTTTTTTTTTTTAGGGGTGAGAGCAGTAATTACAGGTGCCAGTGTATTAATATCCTTCCCAAATAAAAATTAAATAAACCAAGCAAAAATAAACAGGCAGATAATTCAAGTGATGACTATTTTCTTCAATTCTTAAAGCATGTAAAGGATTATACGAAAGAGATGGGCAGCTTTTACTTTACCTAATGTTCGCTATTTGAGTGCTGTTTTCACAATGGTCTTGCTGACATAAAAAAACTAAATGAAGCACTACATTGGACTTATGTAGGTATAGCTAACTGTTGCTGCTGTATAACTCTAGGATCTGGTCTGGTTTCCATTCCACCAATTTAGCATTATCTCACCATTGCTTTAGCTTCATCACAGGGACACCTATTTCAATGGGCAACCTGAGCAACAACTCTCCTGTAGATTCTGTATGTGACCACAACTAGTTTAAGCCAAAATCTATACCTTGTGTTTCTCACTTCTGTAAGTGAGAACTGTTACAGTAACTGTAACCCAATTTACATTGAAAGCTCCAAGAATCAATTTATTCTTATTTGCTCAGAGTGCTGAGTGAAAGGTGCACTAAAAGAACATGGAATTGTCACTGTAGTGTCAGCATGCTCATACAAAGGCCCCAAAAGCTCTGCATTCTAGGAAAACTTTTACTCTTTTCTCAGCTGGTGCTTTTATTTTTCATCTCTTCCAGTCCATTGGTGATCAGTCATGTATGTGTCCTCTCTCACCCTCCATTGCCTTTTGTTCAGATAAAATTCAAAGGTTAATTCTCTGCAGTGATTAGGAACTATGATGGCCTGCTTTGCCAAAAGCCACATATTGCATTCCAGTATCATGTGTTTATTGCCATTTTACCTTTGTATAACCTGTCCTGTGAACCTTAAAGCAAATCCAGGAAATAAATAAATTAAAAAAAAATATAAATTAGGAAAAAAAAAAAGAAAATAGGAAAGAAAAATTCTAGGAAGAGAAGTGGTACCATCTCTGTATGGCTCTCAGCAATGCCATAAACATTAAGAAAGCCTGACTTTATCAGAGACTGGGAGATGAGACTGACTAATAATTTGGAGCTTGTCTATTTTCTAGAAAATGCAAAAGCTTTCTTTTCTCCAAAAATAGGGCAAATGCCACATTACAGCTTTTAACATGATAAAAAGTTCAGTATCACTTCAAAAGAAAGCTCACAAACATTACAGTTGATAATATTAAACCTCAAGCAGTGCTACAGGCTGGGGACAGAGTGGTTGGAGAGTAGCCAAACAGAAAGGGATCTGGGGGTGCTGATTGACACCCGCCTAAACATGAGCCAGCAGTGTGCCCAGGTGGCCAAGAAGGCCAATGGCATCCTGGCCTGTATCAGGAATAGTGTGGCCAGGAGGATCAGGACAGTCCTTCTGCCCCTGTACTCAGCACTGGTCAGGCCACACCTTGAGTACTGTGTCCAGTTCTGGGCCCCTCAATTTAAGAAAGATGTTGAGGTGCTTGAACGTGTCCAGAGAAGGGTACCAAGGGTGGTGAGGGGCCTGGAGCACAGCCCTGTGAGGAGAGGCTGAGGGAGCTGGAGGTGTGCAGCCTGGAGAAGAGGAGGCTCAGAGAAANTATAAATTAGGAAAAAAAAAAAGAAAATAGGAAAGAAAAATTCTAGGAAGAGAAGTGGTACCATCTCTGTATGGCTCTCAGCAATGCCATAAACATTAAGAAAGCCTGACTTTATCAGAGACTGGGAGATGAGACTGACTAATAATTTGGAGCTTGTCTATTTTCTAGAAAATGCAAAAGCTTTCTTTTCTCCAAAAATAGGGCAAATGCCACATTACAGCTTTTAACATGATAAAAAGTTCAGTATCACTTCAAAAGAAAGCTCACAAACATTACAGTTGATAATATTAAACCTCAAGCAGTGCTACAGGCTGGGGACAGAGTGGTTGGAGAGTAGCCAAACAGAAAGGGATCTGGGGGTGCTGATTGACACCCGCCTAAACATGAGCCAGCAGTGTGCCCAGGTGGCCAAGAAGGCCAATGGCATCCTGGCCTGTATCAGGAATAGTGTGGCCAGGAGGATCAGGACAGTCCTTCTGCCCCTGTACTCAGCACTGGTCAGGCCACACCTTGAGTACTGTGTCCAGTTCTGGGCCCCTCAATTTAAGAAAGATGTTGAGGTGCTTGAACGTGTCCAGAGAAGGGTACCAAGGGTGGTGAGGGGCCTGGAGCACAGCCCTGTGAGGAGAGGCTGAGGGAGCTGGAGGTGTGCAGCCTGGAGAAGAGGAGGCTCAGAGAAAACCTCACTGATCTCTACAACTACCTGAAGGGAGGTTGTAGCCTGGTGGGGGTTGGTCCCTTCTCTCAGGCACCCAGTGACAGGACAAGAGGACACAGCCTCAAACTGCACCAGGGCAGATTTAGGCTGGATGCTAGGAAGAAATTCTTCATGGAAAGAATGATTGGCATTGGAATGGGCTGCCAAGGGAGGTGGTGGAGTCACCATCCCTGGGAGTGTTTAAGAAAAGGCTGGGTGAGGCACTAAGTGGGTTGGTGATAGGCTGGACTTGATGATCCTAGAGGTCTTTCCCAACCTCGTTAGTTCTGTGATTCCGTGATTAAAATAAAAAGGAAAAAAAAAAAAACCAAAACATTTCTGAATAACCTTCCACCACTGCCCCCACTCCAACCTACCTGGTAAAGTAATTTGGACAAAATCTAATCTCTGATGAGAAAAGGTGATTGGAAATTCTTCACCAGCTCCTGTTAAATTGTGTCTCTCTTTTTACCAACATAGAGTTACTCCCCTGAGTATTTCCTTCACCTTCACTCGTTTCAAATAATTTCATAAATATCAGTACAGATCTCTGACATATGTTAATATTAGCTCTTATTACAGAAGCAGATTTTAAAAGCAAAGTCTATGCTTATGGCCAAGAATAGATGTAACCATATGCATGCACGTAAGCAGCACATTACACAAACATATATGTGTAATGATTTGAGAAGTAGGAATTAAAAGGGATAGAAAGGAATTAAAATGATTTCCTGAGCTGATTAGAAATGTTTTCTTCAAACAGGAGGAAGATACTTTAGGTTGGACTCGTTTAACCTTTCAAAAAAAAAAAATTATTGATTCTGAAGTGGAAACATAATTGTGAATTATCAGAGCATTTAATCTCAAATCACCATTTCCATTTCACAGACACATGAAGTATAATATATGAAATGGGAAAACATTTCCAAAGTTAAGCAAATTGTAATTATGAAAGTTGCCCTTCCCTTCTCTTTGTAATTGAGTGTGTGTTTCCGACAAGCTTTAATGAAGTCCTCCATAGGTTGTTTTCTGTAAGCCTCCTTTGAATTTAAGACCAAAGCCTTAATTACTAGCCTATGCTTCCTTCCTGAGTTTTGTGGGGTTTGCTGTTGTTTTGTTGTTGTTTTCTTTCCTTTGTTTTGGTTTTGGTTGTTTGTTTGGTTGTTTGTTTTGTTCTCTGGTATCATCCTAAAATAAATTAATATCTATATCTATACACAACCTCACAGGGGCTGCAGTTCTTTTCTATTGTGAAATGCCAGGCTATCAATATTAACTGCAACATTTTATTATTTTTTTAATGGTGGCTAGAAGTATTGACTAACAACAACAAAAAAAAATCCTTACTTTATTTTTTTATATCATCTCCATTGCTTCATGTATATTTGACTAACAAACGCCTCATCTTCTAGCCACATGTGATTTGCCTGCTACTAATGATCTGCTTCATCATTGTTCATGTTCTGTTCAGATTGTTGGTCCTGCTAATTACACGTGATGTGAAATTTGCTGCTTCTCTGAATGACTAAACTCTTGAAAGCATGGACATTCAAATATCACACTAGTTAAATGTCAGAAAAAGTAATGGGAATCCAAGTGACCAATATCACTTAATACCCCTCAAAGCTTAGCATTTATCAACCGAATTATAAGGAATTGTCTTTCTCCTATCAATTCCAAATCTCTATTCATAAGCTTATGTGTCCTTAACTATGATCAATATGATTTTACTTCCTGATGCCCTGTAAGCATTCACTGACATCTGTTATTCTGTTACAAAATATCAAAAAGAGAAGTTTTGAAAAGATATATGGTTCTTTTTTTTCCTTTTTCTTAGTAAGATGACAGAAATAAATAACAACAAAAGTCTAAAAACTAATCTAGCAATAAAAGGATCCCAAGATACATTATAAAATAAATCATAGAATCATAGAATGTCAGGGGCTGGAAGGGACCTTAAAAGATCATCTGGTCCAGCCCCCATACCAGAGCAGCACCACCTAGACCGGATCACACTGGAACACATCCAGATGGTTCTTGAATATCTCCAGAGAGGGAGACTGCACAACCTCGCTGGGCAGCCTGTTCCAGTGCTCTGTCACCCTCACATGGAAAAAATTCTTCCTCGGGTTCACATGGAACCTGCTATGCCTCAACTTCCACTCACTGCCCCTTGTCCTATCATTGGGCATCACGGAGAAGAAGCTGGCTCCATCCTTCTGGCACTCACCCCTTACTTATTTATAAACATTGATGAGGTCACCTCTCAGTCTCCTCCTCTCCAAGCTAACAAGCCCCAGCTCCTTCAGGCTCTCCTCATAAGGAAGATGTTCAATTTCCTTAATCATCTTTGTGGCTCTGAGCTGGACACTCTCAAGCAGCCCTTCTTGAGCTGGGGGGCCCAGAACTGGACACAATACTCCAGATGAGGCCTCACCAGGGCAGAGTAAAGGGGTAGGAGAACCTCCCTCGACCTACTAACCACAGCCCATCTAATACACCCCGGAATGGCATTGGCCTTCCTGGCCACAAGAGCACACTGCTGGCTCATGGCCATCCTGCCATCCACCAGAACTCACAAGTCCTCCTCCCCTTCACTGCTCTCTGGCAGGTCAGTCCCCAGCCTATGCTGATCCCTGGGGTTGTTCTTTCCCAGGTGCAGGACTCTACACTTGCTCCTGCTGAGCTTCATTCAATTTCTCCCTGCCCAGCTCTCCAGCCTATCTAAGTCTCTCTGGATGTCAGCACAACTCTCTGGTGTGGCAGCCACTCCACTCAGCTTGGTGTTGTCATCAAACTTGCTGAGAGTGCACTCTGTGCCCTCATCCAGGTCAGTGATGAATACATTGAATAATACTGGTCCCAGTATTGCATAGCTACATTGAAGCAAAAGATGGAAATTGTTGTAAGAATGACAATCTGAGATCCCATATTAATTATTTCCAATCAGCTCTCTGATGATGCTTTGTTCAAATGTCAAAAATGCTCTGAAAATGCAATCTAGAATGAAAAGAAAGCAAACAAAAGTCCAAAAGTGTGTTCTTTTGTTTTTAAATATTTGTGCTGGTTTGAGGAATATTTTAATGGAAAAAATTATATTATAGGCTGTGAAAAAGAAAACAATGGTGAGGTCTACTTCACTCATAGGCTTGCTAAGATGTATAAGAACAAGAGCACAAATATAGATAAGACACAGGCTCGGAGAGCCTTGGGCCCTCTAGCTTTTTGCCTTCTCCTCTCTGCTGAATAACCTCACTAACCACTTTCCTTCTAACCCCCTGGCCAATCTTCCAAACTTACCTTGTGCGTAAGCCAAACCCTGGGGTAAGGTAGAGGGGTGGGAAGAAGTTGGAAGGGCGGTAGGGAGCCCCTCTTGGGGACTCTGATTTCTGGGAGGGGTGTTGTGTTTCTGTATTACCTGTACCTTGTATATTTCTGTAAAGATTTCTGTATATAGTGGATATATCTGCTTGTATATTGTGCTGAGCTGTCAATAGAGCTTCATCTCTTAACTTCCAGCCAGCTGAGTCTAGTCTAGGTGATTTTACAAAGTGTGGGGGGGCGGGGAACTCTTAAACCATCACAATATTTTTGCCACCTCTGACTAAAGACTCTTCAAAAACATGACATCCTCATGTCAGGGCATGAACACAGCCCAGCTTCACACCTGTGACTGAAGACACTCGTTTCTGAAAGGAGACCTGATTTGCTGAGGGCTAAGATCAAGTCTCTAGCTGCAATTTGCCTTTTACCTAAGCCAGCAAGACAGGACATATTTAGGAAGAAGACCTGTCTGGACAGTTTATCGCTCTTAATATACTTTTCAATATAAAGAAAAAAGAGAGAATGATTGTGAAAGCATGTGAGTGGAACTAAATCACACAATAGGTTTGGGAAGCATTTTGTTTAGGAAAATCTAAAAGATGCTTGATTTTCATAGCAGAAGGGCTTTTGTGGTAAACTGCACTTTTAATATATACATTAAGTTCACTATAGTTCCTTGATAAAACAACACACACTATCAAAACCCACATTCAATTCAATTCCTTAAGTTAACATCAAATGAGCAGAAAGACTGTTAGTGATAAAGAGTACAGCCTTACAAAGGCTTCATTCTCAAGTCTTTCTCCTTTGTCTAGTGATTTGGTGGTGTAAGGGCCCATATATATGATGGCCTGTGTATGTGTAAAATCTGCTCCAACCAAGTCTCAGTTTCTGTTAGGTCACTGTGTGAACTGTCTATGATTTAACAATAACTATCTTAACATGGGAGTAGCAGAACGTGTCAAATGAGAAGACAAAATCAATGAGCCATGCTGCAAAGAACTATAGCAGCCGTTCCTTGGCCCGAAGGCATTTTTTTATTTTTAAATGTAAACCCTGTGGTTGAGATAGGATATAGCATAACTTTGATTTTTTCCATTCTGTGGTAAGACACATGTAGGGTAGAAGTAAAAAATGCAGAAGAATCCATGTCCTATCTCAGCTTTCTTGCACAAGGATAGATTTCTTTCTTTTCTTGACACAATCCCAAATGCAGGCAGTTTCCTGAGCCACAAACCCACAGGGTCATTACAGACTTTTGTTGCATTGCTCGCAGAATTAGACAGGTGACAAATTTGCCAAAGAGGAAAACAAAACACTAAGATGGGCATGAAATACAGCTAATTCTCACCCAGCACAGAAGACCCAGATCTTGGCCTATCAATTAGGAAGAAGTTCTTTCCAGTGAGGGGGGTGAAACACTGGCACAGGTTGCCCAGGGGGGTTATGGATGCTCCGTCTTTGGAGGTGTTCGAGGCCAGGTTGGATGAGGCCTTGAGAGACCTGTTCTAGTGGGAGATGTCCCTGCCTATGGCAGGGGGTTGGAACTGGATGATCTTTGAGGTCCCTTCCAACCTAAACCATTCTGTGATTCAGTGAACTGCACTCTCTCTGGAAAAGACACCATGTGAAGGTGATTCTATCATGTTTTAGAGTATCTCTAATATTAATTTGAAAGCTTATTGCCATCTTCTACTAAGAATTAGTGGGAGGGGTTATAATTATTAATTAGCGATTCAGCTACTCACTGATAATGAAAAACTCTGTGTTCAGCTTAGGGAAAATTAAATGGCATCCTAATTCCACTCACAGATCGCAGAAGGTGAAAGACGGAGAAGAAAGAAACAAATGCACAAAAGGCCCAAATTTTACTGTGTTCAGCAAAAGGCTCAAAAACTTTAGATGTGATGAATCAAGCACCCCACAGTGGCTCAAGGGCTACGTACAGTGTGTCTGAAGACACATATCATAAGCTCTTCTTTAGCTTAGCCTGACACTCCAGGTCAGCAGCAAGAAAGGACATGCAGACATCTAGACACCACTAAAGTATCACTGCTAACTGATTCTTCATTCTCCTCCCAAACTCCAGCAGTCTTTCTCCAGTCTTTTCCCTGACTCTCATAAATACCCATCAGGCTGCTCTTCAGCTCTTCTGCTCTTATCAACTTCCAACAATATCAGTTCTCTGCAGTTCACATGAAACTGCTGTCACTCATCTGGGATCTAAACAAAAAATTACATTTATTGAAGCATCTGAAACTTCTCCTTCTACTAGTTGGAATACCATCAGGCCTGCTCATGGTAGCATTCCAGGAGACTGTGGGCAGGGGAAAGCTCACCTGTGAGATTCCTGGACACACTGTGAGATTATAAAGCCTTTCAACAACCTTCCCCTCATCTCATGTCAAAATCCGTCTAGGGAGCTGTGAACATCAGCTGTGGTGATAAAGAAAGGTCACAGTGTCCTTGTAAAGTGGATGTCATCTGAAGCATTCACAGCTTGGCATGCTACCTTTGTTATGTGAAATGGGGTTAGAAAATACATAATTCATGGTGGTATTTGTCAATTAAATTGAGATTTTGTCAATTAAATTGAGATTTTGCAGGTATAACTAGAAGATATTTTGATTACAGCCATCTTCAATACAAAACAAAACAAAACCCCAACCAAACAGACAAAAACATACACAAAAAGAAAGAAACAAACAAATTAAATAAAACCTTGGTCCTGTCCTCCCTGAGAGTTTCTGGGACCTAACACATTTTTCTTCTGAACATTTCCATAGAAGTTATCTGACCTGACTACAGCTAGAAAATGCAATCAGTAATTTGGAGAGCAAAGAATCAATGTTGTTCCCTTATTTAAAAACCAATGCACAGTAAATACCTGCCAGCAGTAGTGATAACATTCACTTACACTGAAGATAACTCATACAAAATGCCAACTAACCATCAGTTTAGGAAACCAGCATAATGCTCTTGGTCCCGATAATTTATGTTCCATCAATACCGTTTGGCCCGTTTTCTTTGGCGGTTTCGTACACTTGTCTCACATACAAACCATAGAGAGCTTTCTGAGTATTACATGTATTTACCTAGTCACAGGAATATTCACAAAGGGAAGGAGATCAAATGACTACTGAAATGATGGGGAAGGTTTTGATTTTTATCTCTGAGGAGACAGACATTTGTTGTTGTCTGCTTTCAAACCAGACGGGGACTGCTGCATGAGTGATGACAGGCATTTTTTTCTCTTCTCAACTTTTCCTTTTGCCATTTGACTGCTCTTTGTTTTCACTCTGTACTGAAAAGACAGTTTTTTGGTTTTTTTGTTTTTTTTTTTTTTAACAGTTTCAGCAGAGGGATTTGATATAAATTCTGGTACACAGTGTTTTCCTTTCTAGCACCCTTTCACTGCCCTTTCACTGATGTCACAACTCACCCATCCTGCCACTGCAACAGAGGATACAGCATGTTTAAGACATCCTCTTTTTCTTTCCTGTTATTAATTTTTTTCTTTAGGCTCTAACAAAAGAAGGATTACTCATTCTGACTGACACATATACTGAAGCTTTTCTGAAGAGCTTGGGCATGGGAAGAGAACAGCTAAGGACTCTTTGCATCTGGTGCCATTTTGAGCTCACTTGCTCCTCGCCTGCCACAGCAAATTTCAGTTCTAAAGGAGAAAAGGAAAATTTCCTGACCTCACTAGTGTATGTATTTTCCCCACAACAGACAAGTTTGATCCATGTGGCTTGATCATATTGAGGTCCTTCAAAGTCTGTACTTTTCCCAAATAAATTCTATTGTCTTAACTGGATAGTTGCAGTAATTCGTCTCAGTCCTACACATAAAGACTTCTGCTCAATCCTGACCCACCTCCTTTGGTTTCAGAGAGTCACCCTGATAATTTTCCACTTCATTTCCACATGTATTTTCCTGGGATTTTCAGTGCAACATTAACTCTATTAAAATAGACAAGCTTTCAGCTGTCATGTACTTTGTTGATTTTATCCTTAATCCAGCTTTGTGTTCTGCACAGAATCTACGTTGGTGTGGACTGGGATGCACCAGTGCTACCTGTCACTTGCTGACCAACCGGGGTCTAGGACCCTGGATTTAATGCTATTCCAGGGCCCTCTCCTTGTCTCACCTCTGTCTATAACACCACAGTGATAGCAGATCTGCCAGAGGATTAGAGACCAGTTCCTTCCTGAGGAGTGATTAACAGAAGCCTCCTAAATGCTTCATTGTACTGTTCATACTATGGCTGCAGCCATTCTCTCATGTCTACTCTTTAGCTGGCATATCCTCTCAGTTTATCGCAGCTGGAAGAACCCTTTCAAGAGCAGGCACTCAAAGGCCTTGATATATGAGAGCACTCATTGGCAAGATGCTTCTGGAATAATTCCACTTGGCCAAATAAAATTGACTTTCATATACAGGTTGGCAGATGGTAGTTTTCCAACACCAGGAATTGAAATGAAGGTGCTTACAATTTCCTTGGCCCAAGCCTTCTAATGAGCTAGAAATGTTAAGTTACAGTTTGACTGACAGATGTGCTTGTCATGTGATTTGAACATGGCCTCTTTTCTAATGAAGTTTCATATTATTTTTTTCCCAGTTTTCATATGAAATGCACAAACTGGAAAGAAAAATTGAAACTATCTTCCAGAAATAAGTAGGGTGGGGTGCAATTTTCTCCTTACAGGTTTTTCAGTGAGGAAATTCATCAAAGTGACCACTTCCCAGTCATATTTTGTTCTGATCAATCTATATTTTCCTGAAAACATACAAGAACATTTATCACTGAAAAAAAACCCCATACTCAGATCTGTCTCTCATATACATCAGTAGAGATTCTGCATAGGACCAGACCCTAACAGGACATGACTTCCTTTCCTCCCATATTTTCAAATCAGATTTCTTTTTACTAAAAGATCTTTTCTGACTTTTCCTGCTGCTGCTCATTTTCTGTGGTAAAATCGATGTCTTGTATTTGTCACAAATGTTTTCCTGTGAAGATGAGGATGTCATCAGAGACCTGGATCATAAGCAGGACAGAGCAAATGACAGGAAGACAGAAAAACTGGAAACCTTGTCATGAAAACATTCTGAAGTATGAAGACTACTGCTGTCCCATGAAAAGTAGAAATATTTCTATATTATATGTCCTTTTTTCCAGTTTCCATGTAGCGTCACTGTGGGCCTTTTAACAACATGTTTCTATCTGTTAATTTGATGCCAAAGTTTGGCAGTCACCCATGTAGACAGTAAGTTCAGTTCCTAGAAGCTGAAGTATTGCTTAGAAAATTCCTGTGCATCTTGGATGGAGCTGGGCTGGGTAATGAGTGGCAGCTTAGCCCTTCAGTGGAGTGCTGCATCACACTGGGTGAATTGTGGGGCGTTGTTATCTTTCCGGCATGCTCAGAGGAGACCTTGCCTTTTACTACAAGTTTCAGTTGATGACTAGGAGCTGTTCAGTGCCCTGTGAGGAGATGAAGCCTCTGAACGCTGGCAGAGTAAATCTCGCACCTTAGCAAGACCCTTAATCACAATAAACAAAGCCTACATGGATAAGGCAAAAAGGAAATGTAAAGGATAGTGCAATGGCCCATTTGGTGTTGGTTCCATAGCCATCAGGACTGTCTACATTTCATAAATAGTGTTCAATTCAGTCCAGTGCATAAAGGACAGGTGTTCTCTCCATGAAACAAACACATGACAGCACATTGCAACAAATCAAAAGAAAATGGCAGAACATGAACACTCAGGACAGAAAGAAGATTGAGTTACATACTTGGAACAAAGAAGTTTTGTTTGTTTGATTTTTTTTAAATCTTTGTAAGTCAAGGCTGAAATGAATTAGCAATGCAAAAAGGGGTTTGGGGGTGAACAGACACTGTCATAATGTCTTCCTTCTCATTTGTGTGGGTGGATAGCAAATTTAGCCTTGGAGGTATCAGTCTGCAGCCTCTCTCTCACCAGGGTGTTAGATTCATTCTAAGTCACCTGAAGTATATTCCTGCCTACTACCAGTTAAACCTTGATATTTTTGAACCAGCTTCCTCTTTTCTTTTTTTCCTTTTTTCTATTTGTCTTTTTTCTTTTTATTCCCCTTTTTTTTCCTTTCTTTTTTTTTTTTTTTCCTTTTTTTTTTTTTTTTTTTTTCTTTTTCTTTTCTTTTTTTCTTTCTCAAAAAGACAAAAAAGTAATTAAAAAGAGGTTCAGCTGGGTCTAACAACACTGCATTGCAAGGTTCAGTCAGTGGCCAGGGTCCTCTGCAAAGAGAGGGACCACTTTGACAAGGTTGCCAAGGAAGCTATCAGCTCTGGTCCACCTGAGCAGCAGGGAGAGCAGAGGCTGTGGGGCGAGGCTATATATAAAATTTGTACTTCCCATTGGGAAAAAGTAATAGTTATGTTACAAACACGAATATAAACAAGAAATGCTTGTGCTGTGAAGAACGGCATGGAGCAGAGAGGGGAGCAGCAGCTGTTGCTGTGAGGATGGATTGCATTTCTTACCCTGCACGGTGCACCTGGGGCCGCCTTCTTGCCTGCCTGCCAGCACCTAACACAGCCAGATACTGGGACACATTGGGTCCAGCATCATCCTAAAGAAAACAGAATTATGCTGGGGAGAGCAGGACAGATACTGTCTCTGATCGGAGAGGTAATACAGATTCATAGATTAAAGAGCCTTGGTTGTGTATAGTGACGGTTTTCTTCCTGTCTGCTATTACTTTGCTCATCTTTTATTACGTCCTCTCTCTCCCTGAGAATTAGTAGTAGTTTCAGTGAAGGTCTGAAACTGTGCTGCTGCAATAAGGCAGCTATGAGCAGAACACACACAAAAAGCACTCTGTTGTGCTCAAGCGGTGATCTGCAGGCAATGCAAACTAATCACCAGCACAGGGCAGCTTGTAAACAACGAAACTGTAACCATCCTGAAACACGGCAAAAGTAGAAGTAATTGTCTAACTTCTCACCACAAATTCAGGTTTGCTTTAGTACATCCTCTGTACACAGTGATGTCCAATAGAAAACTGATAACTTGCATGGTAATGTTTCCTCTTTCACGAGAAAGAGAAAATTCAATGATTGTGTGGTGTGTGCTGGAATTAGCCCTCATGAGCACTGTATGATAAAGAAGTGTCAAATTAATTAACTACGGCTTTATAAATTAAGTGATGCTTACTGTTTGCCTTTCAAAGCCTGTCTTTTCTTGTCAGATGAGTATTCTGTCCTATTAATCCCAAAGATGGAGGAGGCAAAACAAATTCTAGCCTTATTAATATTGCCATGGCACTGCCTCCCCACTGCACGCACATACTCAACCACCCCCACCGCACGCAACGAACCACAGC
>WBNM01003363.1:18515-46717 GCA_013399055.1 Ramphastos sulfuratus
CCCCCCAAAAAAAAAAAAAATCATCCCTGGGGAAAAAAAAAAAGAAAAAAGAAAAAAAAAAATCAATGCTATTTGTCTCCTTTAGGTAAGGAGCTACCCTCTTCCTTGCATACATTTCCACAACTGACCACTTTGCATTTCCAGGTTAGTAATCCATCATACTGGGACTTGTTGACTTCATCACTCCTGCTCTCTCGTCTAGTTTCTCTCTTGCATTATTCAGCCACACACTTGTTTTGTGATGCAAAATGTATCCATGCAAGTCAGGGAGAGCCCCACTTTCCATTTTGTTCCACCTCATCCTGTGCTGCCATTTAGATGCTTCACCCCCCACCCGAGTTCTCAATACACTTAGTCTTGCAAAGAGCACATATGTCTGATGACATCAGACAGACATGACATAGCATATACCTGCTTGTGTGCCCCATCTCTTGCCAGTTCTGCATGCCCATCATTAGTGGCATCACTTTACCAAGAACCCAGCCTCTGTGACAGCAGACAACAAAGTGGGTACACATTTCCAGTCCACACCCCTCACTCCCTTCCCTGTTCATATGCCTTCTATTTCTTCGCATGACATTTGCCAAGGTCCTCACTCTTTTACTATGTGGTTTTATATACAACAGAGTTGATCTGTCCAGAAAAGTTCTTCCATAGCTTTACAGGATTTTCTAATTCCTTCAGAAAGCTGAAATCACTTTCACAGTTTACCCTATTGCTTGGCTTTTCCTGTATTAAAAACCAAATTGTTATCTTTTTTCCAAATCTCTTTTCATCACATTTCAAAAATACCATTTAAAAAAATCCTATTAACACCTAAAAAAAAAAAAAAAACCAAAACATTATTCTTCCTGAGCAACCTTTTCATGCCAAGAAGCAGAAATCAAGCTGAGATTAATTTGTCTACATGAACAATCATATCTAGACTGGCATGAAAAGGAACATAAAGTTATATATTTCCAATGCTTTTAAAATGCATGACGACAGAATTTTTTTGCTATCAGAGGTAACTATGTATAAATGTTTTATACAGAAATCTCTATATAATTTATATTATAGCTATATAGTTTTTATTTATTTTTATATATAGATTAAAAAAAATCAAAAAACAAAACAAAACAAAACTAAACAACCCACACTTGCACTTACCTTTGGAAAGTGACATTTATCCCAGATCTGGTAAAACAGTCTCAGACAGACATTTGGACCTTCTTTCTATGCCATGCATCCTTTTTTTGCAAATGAAGGTATAATCAGAAGAAATCCTGGTTGATCTATAACAAACCAAAATGCAGACTAGAATGTTTGTCAGATGCAGATGCCTGATTCAGTCAAGTCCAAGTGTGGGAATCCCTGAGACTCCTTTTCCAATAATATCCAAAGCAAAAGCAAAAAAATAAAAAAAAAAAAAAAGGAGAAAAGGAGGAAAAAAAGAAAAAAAGAAGAAAGGAAGGAAGCTTAAAAAAGTGAATAACTTGTTCTGTTCTTGTTTGGTTTAAAAATGCCGGTCTTGGAGGACTAAGCAGCCTGCAGGCTTTTCAAGCTTTCAGATCCTAATGCATCCCAAGGTAACACACATATTTCGGCACTGCAAGTCTTCAAGTTCGTACTAGCAAGCCCAGCTTCTGTGTATGTGCGTGTGTGCTGTGAAGGAGGGTCGAGTTGTGCGGTGGAAAGGGGGAGAGAAGAGAGACAGGGAGATACACACACACTCACACGGAGATGGGAAAAGGAAAAACTGCAAACTGGAGTGATCTCACAAAGTGCTCTAGATGGCAGAGCCTGCACAGCTTGTAAGACAAGCAATGTGCACACACCAAAAAGGAAAAGCAAAAAAAAAAAGAAAAAAAAAAACAAACCTAAAAACCAACAAAACCAAACCCGAGAAAACTAGCAGGCAGCTTCAGGAATTTCTTCTTACCTCCTCTGACGATGCAACACACAGCAAGTGCTTTCTGCTGCATAGAAATCTGTGCAGGCACGACTCAGTCAGACTTCTCACTTCTGGAGAAAAAAAAAAATTTAAAAAAAGAGAAAAGTAGCATAGGAAAAGGGAAAAAAAACCAGAAACCAGAGGAAAGAAGGATATGAAGAAGAGCTGTTAAACAAGTATAAGTGTCAGGGAGGAGGCTTCTGTGGGTGAGAGGCTAATAGTTGGTACAGAAAGAGGCATCCAAACTCAGGGTCCTAATATAGATTGTCTCTGTAATTAAGTGGCAAAGCACTGCCTTCTAAGCCATTGCATAATAATAGAAACCTAAGCTGTGTAGACTCAGCCTGACATGCTAAATCCTCAGGAGCTACACTCAACATTTGTCAGTGGAAAGCGTGTCACTTCTCTGGGGGCGGGGAAAGCTGAGGGAGAAAGGAAAGGGGGAGAAATTTTGCTGCAAAATGCACAAGCTGCAGTTGCAAAGGGATCTCAGGTAGTGCCAATGCCTGAAATGTTGTAGTGGAAGTCATATGTGTCTGTATCTATATAGGGAGAGATAAAGACAATAACACTTTCATCCCCATTCATGCTATTCAGTACTAGCACAAATTTTTTTCCCCACATATTTTAGTATCTTAAATGTCAAGAGAAGAGTATTTATGAAGGATTTACATGTTAAATATTGTGTAGTTCTTATTCTGGTAACAAGAAGTATCTCTCCCTTTGTACTAAATAATATTGGAAGGTCTAAATAAACCTTAAATTAAGATAAAAGGGTTCAGGAGGATTGAGCACCCTTTCCCATTTACTGGCAGGTTCCTCTCTAAGGTCCTCCAAACACAGAGGCATACATTTTCTTCTGTCTCCCTTGACTGAAGAGGCTGTTAGGCAGAGCATGAGATATGCTGGTGAAATAAGAATAGGCAAGAACACAACTTGTTCAAACTACCATACCAGTACCAATACACAGACAGAACTATTTCTAATGGATATGGAAGGAATCAAAACCAAAAAGATGTATGATTTTGCAGTGGGAATTTACCTGAAAATTGTGGCAAAGGCTGATAGCTATGGTCCATCCATCCCAGTATCCTGCCTCTGAAGAATGGTCGGTACTGCACACCTCCAAGGAATCTGAACAAACTCATGCAGCTTGGGCTAGACAGCCAGGGCTAACCTGTTCATGAGCAAAGCTTCTTAATCCCTGTTCTTTAAAGATTAGCCAATGTATTGAAACATGAGCAGGGGAACAGACTGCCTCCGCATGTCCAGGTTAAACATGTAAAAGCTGATTCCGAGATCATTTGTACTTGGTGTAAAAGATGCCTCTTTTTAGACACCTTAGATCTACAGTGTAAAATCTTCTGGGGGGTTGTAAACAGCCCAGTGTGAAAAAAACTGCATGAGTTCAGAAAGAGATGTAGTATTTCAGCTTGGGGAATAAGAACTATATTTTTATACAACCTAATCTAGCCTAGTTACTCTCCTCATTTACTCCTTACTCCTGGTGGAAACAACAGCTGCATTCCAAGAAGCCATCCAGTGAAGATGGAAGAAGTAGGTCACTCAGTTAGTATGTAGGTATCAAATCTGGCCTCTGGAAAGTGAAACAAGACTGAACTGAAAACTTTGATGATATTTTTGAGGATGACTGCATAGAGCAATGCATACTTTTTTTTGAGGGGGCTTGTGAAAAAGATTCTCCTTTCATCTATGCCTGCTACATTCCCAGACAACTCTCTGTTTCCCCAAGGTGAAAACTGCAGATGTCACATTTAAGGCAGTTCCACTGAAGTAAAACACAGCAGGCAGGACTGTGGACAGAGTTATTGTCTCTTTTTCAGCATATCCAGCTTTCCTCAGCTTTATGTAGAACAGTGCTGAAGGGCTCTTGTTGGGAGGCAAGCCAAGTGTTACAACAGTTATAGCCTTACAGTTCACTAAAATAAATCATAGAATCATACAATCATCTGGTTGGAAAAGACTTTAAGATCATAGAGTCCAACCATAACCTAATACCTCCCTATGCACAACTGCTAGATCATAGAATCATAGAATCAACCAGGTTGGAAGAGACCTCCAAGATCATCCAGTCCAACCTATCACCCAGCCCTATCCAATCAATTAGACTATGGTACTAAGTGCCTCATCCAGTCTTTTGAACACCTCCAGGGATGGCAACTCCACCACCTCCCTGGGCAACCCATTCCAATGTCCCTAAGCACAGCATGCAAAAGCCTTTTAAAATACCTCCAGGGATGGTGACTCCATCATTTCCCTGAGCAGCATAAACCAATGCTTGATGAACCTTTGGTAAAGAAATGTTTCCTAACATCCAATCTAAACCTCCTCTTGTGCAATCTGAATCCATTTCCTCTCACCTGACATCGAAAGCGCCCCTCCCCAGCTTTCTTGTAGGCCCCCTTCAGCTACTGAAAGGCCGCAATAAGGTCACCTCAGCGACTTCTCCTCTCCAGACTGAACAGCCCCAACTCCCATAGTCTCTCCTCATAGGAGAGGTGCTCCAGCCCTCTGATCATCCTCGTGGCCCTTCTCTGGACACCTTCCAGCACATCCATATCCCTTTTTTAATAGGGCCTCCTAAACTGCATGCAGTACTGCAGGTAGGGTCTCACCAGTGTGGAGTAGAGGGGGATGATCACTTCCCTCGCCCTGCTGCCCACACTTCTCTTGATGCAGCCCAGGCTCTGGTTGGCTTCCTGGGCTGCAAGAGCACACTGACAGCTCATATTGAGCTTCTTGTCCCCCAGCACCCCCAAGTCCCCCTCCTCAGGGCTGCTCTTAAGCCAGTCACTGCCCAGCCTATATTGGTGCTTGGGATTGCCTCAGTCATTGTCTCTCCTTCCTTACCTATCCCATCTGAAGAGCCTGTAGCCATCTACGGCAGTACTCCAGTTATGCGAGCTGTCTCCCGACATTTCCATGATGGCTATTATATCATAGTTTTCCTGCTGCACAAACGTATTTTGTCTCCTCCTGTTTGTTGCCTATCTTGCACTCGTTGTACATGCACTTCAGTTGACTATTCATCACCTTTTGGATGGACCTTTTGCTTGATCAAATAAAGTGTTAAGAAACTAGTAACTGCCAAACTAGGGATTAAGAATTTTAAAAAATCACTTCATTTACTAAATGACTAAAAGATGAGTTTAGGAAACTGACTTCAAAGATAAGTCCCGGGAATCTTAGGCCAAGCATGTTGGCTAGAAAATCAGATCGAAGCTCTAATCATATCAGTGCCTTATAAGACAAATGTTAGAGCATCACAGACAAGATATCTCTTAATGACATCGGAAATTAATAATAGATTCTGGGACTAGCATTTCAGAGCCTGATTTTAAAGAGAAGTATTGCTGGCAGAAATTAATGCACTTCAAAAATCTGCCAAAAATTTTCCACCAGCCACAACTGTGGCATTTCCAGTTCCCAGGGAAAACTACTCTGTACTAGGAATGCTACTCTGTCAAAAAGTCAACCGAAAAGGATATTCATGAGGCTTTGTTGTGGTGGGCTCCTAGGGCAGTGTGCTTTTTAGCATTCCTTGATGCTCTTTATTCTAAAATCAGGGTTTTCTGGCACTCATTCCATATTTTCTTCTGTTAACCATCTCTGGTATATATGTCTTCTCTTCCAGAAAAGGGGTTTCTCAGTGAATCAACCTCTTTCTTTCTTGGTCATTCTAGTAAGAATGCATGCAGCCCAGACAGCCAACCGAGTCCTGGGCTGCATCAAGAGTAGCGTGGCCAGCAGGGCAAGGGAGGGGATTCTGCCCCTTTACTCTGCTCTCGTCAGACCCCATCTGGAGTACTGTGTGCAGTTCTGGAGCCCCCAGCACAGGAAGGCCATGGAACTGTTGGAGCGGGTCCAGAGGAGGGCCACAAAGATGATCAGAGGGCTGGAGCAGCTCTGCTATGAGGACAGGCTACAAGAGTTGGGGCTCCTCAGCCTGGAGAAGAGAAGGCTTGGAGGAGACCTTAGAGTAGCCTTCCAGTATCTGAAGGGGGCCTACAGGAAGGCTGGGGAGGGACTATTTATAAGGTCTTGCAATGACAGGACAAGGGGCAATGGGTTTAAACTGGCAGAGGGAAGATTTAGACTAGATGTCAGGAGGAAGTTCTTTCCAGTGAGGGTGGTGAGGCACTGGCACAGGTTGCCCAGGGAGGTTGTGGCTGCTCCCTCTTTGAAGGTGTTCAAGGCCAGGTTGGACGAGGTCTTGAGTGACCTGTGCTGGTGGGAGTTGTCCCTGCCTATGGCAGGGGATTGGAACTAGATGATCCTTGAGGTCTCCTTCCAACCTTACCATTCTATGATTCTATGAAGAAGGCTACCACTTCTACTCCTCTCTTTGGCTCAGGTGTCCTCTTTCTGAAATCTTACCTTAGTTCAAACCTTTGGCTACACCCATTTCCCTCCAGGGAAATCTTGTTGCCATTTGAAGAGCAGGAGGAGAAATCTTGCTCTGCCTAGGTAGTTGTGCTGGTTTGAGGCTAATTGGGATATTTTAATGAGATAAATTAGATCCTTGGCTGTGAAAAGAAAATAATTGTGACATCTATATCACTCATTTATTCTGCTAAGAGACATAAGTAGTCAAAATATAAGATAAGGCACTCACTTCTCACTCATTTTTCACTTCTCCATAGGTCAGTGTGTCTGGTTGTATCTTGCCTTAACTCCTTTGGATGAAACCTATGTAACCCAAGCTAACCATTTCCTCTAACCTCCTTGTTGGCTTTTGACATCTCAACTCAGATCTCTGCAGATTTACAATTATATACAATTATTTACGATTTAGAAATAATACAGAAATCAAATCCTCCGCTGCCCCGGACAAAGAAAACCCATAAGGGGCCAATGTCACCTTCTTCTCTCTCCCCCATATAGAAAACCAGCAAGGCTCACATGTTATCCGTTCTTTCAGGATTAGTATTCAGCCAGGTACGGAGGAGCAGTGGAGAAGGTGGAAAGCAAAAGGCAAAGGGAGCAAAGAGTGAGAAATTGTTTATGCATTTCTGTTTTATCCCTCTTAGCAAACCAATGAATGATATATATTTTATCATTATTATTGTTTTTTACAACCAATGCCCTGCTCATTCATTCTATAGTCAAAGAATGTCCAGAAAGCTCCTCTCTCTTGTTTATACTTTAGCATCAAAATAGAGCTTTAGCTCTTAAACTGCTACACAGTGACTACAAATAATTAACTCCATCCTCACTGAACCTCTAAAACTGCCGCATTGCTGAGAAGCTGAGTCTTCCACTGCAGCAGCTTTGGTGCCCCAAAAGAGTACATAACTTCTACATGAATATATGCCATAAAGCATTACAACATTTATACATTTCCCCTTCTACAGTAGCCACTACCAGAATAATCCATTAAAAATTTAAAGTAGGGTAGAGAAAGAAGAAAAATATAAAATCAAACAAGCAAAACCAATTGAGATGTTTTTGCAATCTCTAGGACTCCTTTACCTGCCACAAGCATCATTCTCCTTTCCAAGTTTAGCAGACAACATACTCAAGCCCTTGGCTGTCTCATTGAAAATACAATTTAGAATGCAAATATAGACAGACCCATTTCCTGCCCACTTTCTTACAAACTGTTGTCACTGTAGTCAGCACTGGTCCACATGACTGTGTAATCAGTTACACTGATTGAAGGGCAATTTAAGAAACAAAACCAACCAACCAACCAAACAAACAAACAAAAAAAAACCCTGATTTGTGGGCTTACTGGTGAAAAGAGTTGCAAGGAGCTGAACCCACCAGGTTTCAAACACTGGGGAAAATTTGTGTATTTCTTGGGTGCTGTTCAGCTCAGCTCTTTAAACATCATTGAATGGCTGTTTACACATGTATATGTCAGTACAAAATATCCTTCTCACATCCTCCACCCACACATCCCTCTGCTTTTAAAGCAGTTCCAGCCAACAGAAAACCTGAATCTGCATCCCTCCTGTTTCTTTCACCTTATCCTGGGGAAATCTGATTCTTGAATTTCTAGACCCAGAGATCCAAAGGAAAGAAGACATTTCACAGTGCAGTGGAAGAAAAGGGATTCTTTAGGCTATTGGTGAAATTAAGTCAACACAGAAGCTTCTTTTTGCAGTGTCCTAAGAAACACAGACCAATATTGCCTAGGAAATATGAAGATGAACTGTAAAAGTGCTTCAACAACTCCATAACAATCTTTCATTGTCCACCTTATAGCTGAATACAGAAGTGTTTCCAAACACCAAGATACACTTGTTTCACGTCATATAATCAGTTATGCATTCATACTCTACTCAGTTCTAAGCATAAATCTCAACTGGAATAACCAGGATACTTATGCTAAACTTAAGATCCACTGTAGCTTTACAGATGTTCTGAAATAAAATCAACATAATATTTTTATTCAACATTATTATGCTTTCCTGGTTCTTCCTTTACAAGCAGGGAAATCCTTCTATGTTGTATAATCATATGACCAGCTCAGTGAAAGAAATTTAATGGTTTTTATTAGTAGTTTAAGACCAGAGGGGATCATTATGGTCATCTCATTTGACCTTCTGCATAACTTCAGTGTTCTTAATGTCTGGACCAATTTGAACAGGTCCAAAAGCCATAGCATGGACAACTTCTTTCTTTATCTGGTCAAAAACTGCTTGTTGTTCAGGACTCCACTCAAAATGGTTTCTCTTTTGGGTCATATCACAAAGAGACTTAACAATCTGATTCTATCCAGGAATATGCAGTCTCCGAAATCCACCATCCCCCAAGAAGGATAGTGTCTCCTTATTCGTGTGTGGCACCATGGTAGAGACTTTATCTATCACACCCAGTGGAATATGACAGCAACCATCCTGCCACCACACTCCCAGAAACTGAATTTCTCTGGAAAGCTCTTACCTTGTCTCATTTTATGGCAAAACAGGCCTTCAATAGAATGTCAAGTATTTTGTTACATTTCTGGAGGACTTCTTCTGCAGTTTCTCCCCAGACAATGATGTCATCAATATATTGCAGATGTTCTGAAGCCCCACCTTTCTCCAATGCATCATGGATTACTGCATGACAAATTGTTGAACTGTGTTCCTACCCCTGGGGAGAACTCTTCCAGGTATACTCTTTCAGGTGAAAGCAAATCAAGGCTTGTATACCTCTGCTATGGGAATAGAGAAGAAAGCATTAGCAATGTCCATGGTAACATACCACTTGGCATCTTTGGATTCCAGCTTATATTGAGTTCCAGCATGTCTGATACAGGAATGCTTCTGGGTGGATTCACCTCATTCAGGTCACGAAAGTTGACTGTCAGACTTCACTCTCCATTTGACTTTTGCACAGGCCATATCAAACTGTTGAAAAAAGTGAATGAGTTTTCTTGGCTTTCCAGCCAACGAATCAGCTTATGTATGAGCGTCAAAGAATCACAGTTAATTCTGTATTGTCTACAATGTACAACATGAGAAGCAATTGGCAGTTTCTTATCCTCTATCCTGTCCCACAACTGCAGGATCATCTGAAAAAACAGGCCTAGTAGACAGCTGTTCTTTGCCTTCAGTTTCTACAGCTACTATTCCAAAAGCCTACTTGTAACCCTTTGCATCTTCTAAACATCCTTCTCACAGAAAGTCAAGTCCCAGAAAGCAAGGAGTATCTGGACAAGCTACAATACCTTGTTTCCGCCAATTATTCTCAGTCTTATTTCAGCCTGCACCATAGCCAGCTCTTGAGACCCACCAGGAACTCCTGAAATAGTTATGGATTCTGTACCTTTATAATTCAAATGTATCAGAGTACATTGAGCACCTGTGTAACCAAGGCCTCCGTACTTTTGAAGTGTCAGGACACCTAGTAAGCACACTCCAATAGACTCTGTTGTCTCCATGGTCCCTTTCTTCTGTGTGGCTGGAAGCATGGTATCCACAGTTAACACATGAACTTGTGGTACTGTGAGAATCATCTCTGGGGTGATTGGAGTCACCCTGGGAAACTGAGGCAGCTACCCTTTTGGTAGTGTTACTTCTGGTGTTGCCTCCTTGCAGTTGCCACAGTCTTTTCAAAAGAACAGAGGTGGGCTGACCATCCCATTTATTCATGTTTTCATCATATTCACACAGAATTCTCCACAATGACCCACACGATTGCTTGAATTGTCTAGTTTGTACAGGTCTCCTACTACTTGAACCATCCATATTTCCTTTCTGCTGTTTCTGCTTAGCTTTCACAGGAGCCAGTGGTGCTGCAGCCTGAGAAGTTCCGTCACGTGGATCATCTGGATCATCCAACACTGATATGTCTGTCTTTTGTTTTGCTTTGTGTGCAACTGGTGTGTTTCAAAGGGAAAAATAACTTTCATCTGTGGTTGTCATCACATCTGACAGACAGTTTTGTGTTTTGCACTTGATTTTTATTGTATCTACCTTGCTGTTAATTAGGCTGCTTATAATGGGTTAGGAACTCAAAATTACCCAGACTAACTCAGACAGTTTGGAAGTAAGATGAAGCTATATTTACAGCACTGCAAAACTGACAAGCATATATACAAGTACTTACAAGTAGTTAGGATTATATACAAGTTAGAAATAATACAGAAATCTCAGTTCCCTCCTGGACAAAGCAAACTGCCCAGAAGGGCTCAAGGTTACCCCCTCCCCCCTCCTTCTCTGTTTCCTCCTCCTTCTATTTCAGAAACCCACACATAAACAGCCTACATGATAGTTGCCAAAATTAGAGGTGAGATGTCAGAACAGGTCGGGGTTAAAAGAAAGTGATTAGATCAAACAATACAGAGACCAGACAGAGAGAAGTGAACAAGACAGCACCCCAGGAGAAAGTGCCCAAACATTATTTATGTTTTGACTTTTTATCCCTCTCAGCAGACCAATGAATGATCTAGACATCATCACTATTGTATTTTCAAGACCAATGATCTAATTTCTCTCATTAAAATATTCCAATTAGCCTCAAACCAGCACACTGCAGCATATAGTTTTGAATTATTGAGGCTGGGAAATTATTGAGGCTGGGATAGACCTCTGAGATCATCAAGTCCAGCCTATGATGTAACACCACCACATTGACTAGGCCATGTCACTAATTGGCACATCCAATCTTTCCTTTAACACCTTCAGGGACGGAAACTCCACCATCTCCCTGGGCAGTGCATTCCAATGTCTTATTATCTTTTCCAACCTAAATCTCCCTTGGTGCAGCTTCAGGCCATGCCCTCTTGTCACACCTTGCCTGGGAGAAAAGCCTGACCCCAACCTTGATACGACTTCCATTCAGATAGCTGTAGAGCACAGTAGGGTCCTCCCTAGGTGTCCTCTTCTCCAGGCTAAACAACCCCAGCTCCCTCAGTCTCTCCTCATAAGACTTTCCCTACAGTTCCTTCACCAGTCTCATCACTCTCCTGCTCCAGTGCTTCACTATCTTTCTTGCAGTGAGTGGCCCAGAACTGCACGCAGTGCTCAAGGTGAGGCCTCACCAATGCTGAGTAGAGGAGAATTACATCCCTAGTCCTGCTGGCCACACTATTTCTGATATAAGCCAAGATGCCATTGGCCTTCCATGCCCCTGGGCACACTGCTGGCTCATGTTCAGCTGCTGTCAACCAGTACCCCCAGGTCCCTCTCAGCCAGGCTGCTCTCCAGCCACTGATCCCCCAGCCTGTAGCACTGCATGGGGTTGTTGTGGCCAAAGTGTAGGACCCTGCATTTGGCCTTGTTAAACCTCATACCATTGCCCTCAGCCCATTGGCCCAGCCTGTGCAGGTCTCTCTGAAGTGCCTTCCTACCCTCCAGCAGATGGACACTCCCTACCGGCTTGGTGTCATCTGCAAGCTTGCTAACAGTAGACTCGATCCCCTCATCCAGGTCATCAACAAAGATGTTGAATAGAACTGGGCCCAGTACTGATCCCTGGGGGGCACCACTGGTCACAGGACACCAACTGGGTGCAGCAACATTCACAGCCACTCTCTGTGCCAGGTCATCCAGCCAGTTGTTAACCCAGAGAAGGGTGCACCTGTCCCAGCCATGGGCTGCCAGCTTTGCCAGGAGGATGCTGTGGGAAACTGTGCCAAAGGCTTTGCTGACGTCTAGGTAGAGCACATCCACAGCCCTCCCCTCATCGACCAGGCAGGTCACCCAGTCATAGAATTAGATCCGACTGGTTACAGAGGACCTTTCTTTCCCAAACCCATGTTGGTTGGGCCAGTTCCCCTGGTTGTCTTGTACATGCCATTCGATGGCACTCAGGATGAGCTGCTCCATAACCTTGCCAGGCACTGAGGTCAGGCTGGCAGGCCTATAGCTCCCCAGATTCTCCTTCTGGCCCTTCTTGTGGATGAGTGTCACATTGGCCAACCTCCAGTCATCTGGGACCTCCCTGTTAGCCAGGACTGGTGATAAATGATGGGGAGTGGCTTAGGCAGCTCTCATGCCAGCTTCCTAAACACCCTAGGATGAATCCCTCTGGACCCATAGACTTGTTAGGATCTAAGTGGCACAACAGGTCACTAACTACTTCCTCCTGGATTACAGGAGGGATATTCTGCTGCCCATCCCTATCTACCAACTCAAGAGCCCAGTTGCCCTGGGGATATCCAATCTTTTCGTTAAAGACTGAGGCAAAGAAGCTGTTAGGTACCTCAGCCTTTTCCTTTCTTCCTTCATTTTTCTTGGCCCTCCTTTTGTTATTAATGCATTTATAAAAACACTTTTTTATTATTCTTAACAGAATTGACCTGATTAAATTCTAACCGAGCTTTCACATCTCTGATTCTCTTTCTACATAAACTTACAATATCCTTAAATGTTTCCTGGTTCACCTGCCCCTTTTTCCAAAGTTGGTACTTTTTGGTATTTTTTTCCCTGAGCTCTTTCAAAAACTTCCTGCTGGCGTTCTTCCCCTACGTATTTCCATTGGAGGGTTTTTTTTGTGTTTTCTGTTCCTTAGCATTCATCTCACTCAGTTAAGGGAGTCAGTTAGAAAACCCTTCAAGGTGACCCTTGAATTGTGAATGATTTACAGAAAATAATTTATAATTTACTTTCATTGGTATTTTTAAGGAGAGATTTTTACAGAATCTCATTTGGCTTTGTCATTCGGTCCTATCCAGACCAAATGGCTAAGAAAGCAAGTGCTACCCAACAGAGACCTTTGCTTTGCACATAAAACTAAAGCACGTGAGTTTTGTTAATAATGCTGTTGCTACATTCAATGAGCTACTTTCCTATATAACTTAGGATCACAACTTTTTTTCTAGTTACACACTAATTTTTTTTTTAATTATTATCCCGTCACATCGCTAACCCAGTAATTATAGTTGTAGCAAAAGAGCAGGTATTGCTGTTCCCAGAAAAAAAAAGTCACTCTCTTAGTTTAGCACTTTTACAACCTTAAACCTAAAGCAGGGAAGAGAACTTGGTGCATAGGTTCCACCTACTCCATTCTCAGGGGATTGTCTTAAGAGCGGTGGGTGAGGCCTAGAGTATATAAACCACAGACTCTAATCAGAGAGCTCTTGCTCCTGCTTTATTCAGGTTTAGAGCTCTCCAGTTCCTTCATTTGCTGATAGCTTTGAAGCTGGCTGAGCTGCTTGGGCAGAGAAGTATTTTGAGAAGTGAAGGCGTCGAAGAGCTTCAGGGCTGTTTTAGGCTCAGCTGTGTAAGTAGTAGAAAGTACTCTAGTATGCAGCTTTTTGTTTCTGGATGGTAATTTAATATTAAGCTGATAGAACTATCAAAATAACTTTAATTTTTACTGTGTTTGAGGCCAATGTGTTGATTACAAAGTTTATTGTGATACGTATTGCTAATTGTAATTGTGTGATGGTTTGGGAGTTACCCACCCCCCCCACTCTATGAAAATCACCCAGACTAGACTCAGCCAGCTGAAAGTTAAGGAATGAAGCTATATTTACAGCTTAGCACAATATACAAGTAGATATTTACAATATATTACAAAATATATACAACTATATACAGAAATATACAAGTTAAAAGGAATACAGAAACACAATACTCCTCCCAGAAATCAGAGTCCCCAGGAAGGGCTCCCAACCACCCTTCCACATTCTTTCCACCCCTCTACCTTACCCCAGAGTCTGCCTTACATGCAAGGTGAGTTTGGAGGATCAGCAAGGGGAGTTAGAAGCAGAATGATTAGTTGGGTTACAGAGTTGCAAAAGCCCAGGGAGAAAACACACTGACTCTGACAGAGAGAGACTCTGTGTTATCTGTGTTGGTGTCATTGTTTTTTATACACCTCAGCAAGCCTAAGAGTGAAGTAGACATCACCATTGTTTGCTTTTCACAGTCTATAATCTATTTTTTTTCATAAAATATTCCAATTAGCCTCAAACCAGCACAAATTGTGATATATGTTTTGCTCTATTACCTTGTAGTAAGTCTATTCTAAGAATATGAATTGTCTACAGAGGTCTATGCTATGAATGTGAATTATCAATGAATATTTATCCATCAGGTGCATATAATATCCAATTGAAGAGAACTAGAAATTCATCTGGGTGGCAGAAGTACAGTATAAGGCATTCTCCCAAAACTGATATTATATGGGCATGATTTGAGATTCTTTGTTGAATGACTGTAGTCACAGAGTGAGTGAAACATGATAAATGCCCAGCATTACTGCAAGGCAGGAAGGAAAGTTGATTTAGTATGCTTTGGGATGAAGGTCATTTGCAAGCAGCAGGTATTTGTGTTAAAGGAAGATATGCAAACCTGACCTACCAGCAGTTGAATAACAGACTCTTGTGAACAGAAGATGTCCCTGCTTTGGCTAAAAGTGGTGAAAATAAAGCTAAATTAACAAACATCTGAAGTCAAAACATATTATGAAGGTCAGAGAGCCTGAGCAGAGACCTTTTCCTAATTTACTGGTGAGCTAAATGTAGTACATGTTAAACATGACTTATATTGTTCAACGTTCCCCCAAAATCATACTTAAATATTGCCTAGAAGGCAGGAACAGCCAGGACTAGGATGTAAGACCTATGAGAGGAACATCACTCAGTATGCAGGGACACCCAGCACCTGTGGGAATGCATAGTGATTCAGAAGCAGAGGTGTAGTAGCATTAGCAACAGCAGCTGGAAGGGTAACACAGGAGGGAGAATGGTCAACAGCCTGTGCTCTTTTCCTCCACCCAAGACAAGGACACCTTTCTTGGTAAGCGTTGTGTTCGATCTACAGCTTAACTTTTGCCATGTTTCTATTTTATACTGACGCTGTTGAAAAGGTTTGGTTTTCTCAGATGTTGCCCAAGATTTAGTGGTTCTGAGACATCATCCTGCAGTTAGTGAATTTATCACTGGCAATCCCAAAACTGGTGCTGTGGTTGCTTTAATAACTTAAACCATCCCATTACTTTAACTTTCTGAACCTGTTTCAGTTCAAGTCATTACTGGGGCATGGGAAAAAGATGCAGACATTAATTTTGCCAAATAGCTCAGGTAAAAGTCCTGGGCTCTGAGACAGACAGATATTGGGATTGACCTGTAGTATGATGGGTGATTGAAGTGCCATGGATAAGATGAGTTATAAAATGAAGAATTATGACTTTGTGCAGGAATTAAGGTTCCAACACAGAAGGAAATTATGGCTGACCCACACTGGAATTCTAACCTGTTTAATTGATGTAATTTCAGGTTTATTTGTGAGGTACTTCTCTCATGCCTACACATTCCTATATCAAGGAGTGCATGCATCTGGCATCAGGAGGGTGGGGTATGACCCTGTTAACAGTGTTCTGTACCCTCTTTTAATTTTTCAATGTATCTATTTAAACCTTTCTATGGGGTAGGGTTTTCTGTAATGGGGTTTTCAAAAGGATAATATCGAACATTCCCCACTCTTTATAATTGGCAGTCATTGTGAAAAAATATCTACACCTCATTTTGTTAGAAGATTTTAGTATATTATGAAAACCCAAAAGTGATAATTATGAATTATAGCTGGGTGTATCCTACTCAGAAAACTCAAAATGAGGAATAGCAGAAGTTTTTCCCAGATAAGTGGATTTGTTCCACTGGGGGCTAAAAAGTGCTATTTGAGATTAGTGCAATCTATTTATTAACAAACAAACAAACTTCTTGTTTAATGGCTGTCTGTTTCAGCACAGCTTTCATCAGAATAAAGGCACTGCCTTGGCAGTGCTTTCCCAATTCTTTGAATTTGATGGGAAATGTAAGAGTTAGCTTCCACAGTACACCTGGAGGCAGCAGTACTCTGCCACCTGCCCAAGAGAAAGCAAGCACCTCACCTGAGTGGATCTGCACCTCTGGCTTTGATTCTTTGTGTGAAGAATGTTCCTAGCCACCACCAAAATCTAAAGGGGGCAGCAGATGCTTCAAATGCAATCAGTCTAATAAAGGCATGGCACAGGAGGTGTGTGGATAAGTCTTCATTTCATATTTTGAATCTCATTGCATAGAAGGGATACTAATATCTTTTTCTCTACTGAAGACAATATGTGGATTTGTCATGCAACAGGGAATTCTTGTTTGGAGGGCATGTCGTTAGGTTGCAATCCTCTGTTCCAGAGGCAGAAGCAATGTAAGATAGATGAGAATCTCCAGTGACTTGGCTGGAGCTTAGTGCAGTGACTCCCCTACCAGCCTTACCTTCTCATAATCCAGACAGGCTGCAGTGTTAGACAAAGTCTAACCACATCAAGTTCAATGAGGACAAATGCAGGGTCCTGCATCTGGGAAAGAATAATAACAGGCACCAGTACAGGTTGGGGGCTACCCTGCTGGAAAGCAGCTCCGTGGAGAAAGATCTTGGAGTCTTGGTGGACAGCAAGTTCTGCGTGGGCCAGCAATGTGCCCTTGTGGCAAAAAGAGCCAATGGCATTCTGGGGTGTATCAGGAAAAGTGTGTCCAGCAGGTCTAAGGAGGTTCTTCTCCCCCTCTACTCTGCCCTAGTTAGACCACACCTGGAATACTGTGTCTGATTTTGGGCTCCTCGGTTCAAGAGAGACAGAGACCTGCTGGAAAGAGTCCAGCAGAGAGCCACGAGGATGATTGGGGGATTTGAGCATCTCCCCAATGAATAGAGACTGAGAAACCTGGGGCTGTTTAGTTTGGAGAAGATTGGGAGGAGATCTTATCAATGTGTACAAATATCTGAGGAGTGGATATCAAGTGAATGAGGACAATCTCTTTTTGGTGGCTGCAGCAAGGAGCAAGGGCTGCAGACTGGAACATAGAAGGTTTTGACTCAACATGAGGAGAAACTTCTTTACAGTGAGAGTGATGGAGCACTGAAACAGGCAACCCAGATTGGTTGTGGAGTCTCATTCTCCGGAAACTCTCAAAACCCACCTGGATGTATTCCTGTGTGAACTACCCTAGGTGAGTCTACCTTGGCAAGAAGGTTGGACTTGATTTCTGGAGGTCCCTTCCAACCTCTAAGTTTCTGTGATTCTCTGATAAGCTGAACCATTTTTCTGGATGCACTGTTAAATGAAACAGATCTTGGTTTTACTTTCTAATTGTCCCTTAACCTTCTCTCTCTATCCAAACAGTTCGTTAGAGAGATTTTAACCTCCAAGGAGAGAAGAATCATAAGAGATTGGGGACAGACCCTTAGACAGGATTTGTTAACTAGGGATAATGTTGTGAAACCAGTATTACACTAATCGTGTGAGAAGACAGGTAGAGTTTATCATAAAAGGGATGAGACTCCATATCTAGGACAAGGTCGGCTGCTTAAGCTGTTTTATGGATCATCCTGATACTTTCAAGTTTGTTTATCTCAGCCATGGAAAGGAGCGGCTACAATTCTGTATCTAAATGAATATACTGGGGAGGTGAGGATCTTTTGGACAGACCTTTGTTTTGTGTCACAACTGTATCCATCACCACAAATAAAATCAGTATTTTCTAACAACTACCATATTATAGTGTGCAGGTGGCAACCAAATGAATCCATCAATAATCTGCATTGTATAATGTAGGAAAGAAAGATCATTCTGCCTAGTCACCAGGCTCTTAGCTTCTGTGGTCAAAATTATCTGCAAGCTATTAGGCTTGTCAAGGATGGGGGCAGCCACTTAATAGGAAGAATTTCAGACCTCTGAAAGAACCTCAGAACTCTGAAAGGAGTTAAGATTATATCACAGGGTTTGCAGTATACAGGGTAAAAGAAAAAAAACCACAAGGTGATGCTTTGTCTAGTGAAGCTTAAGCACTATGCAAGCGGTGGTTCTTGTCTTACTGAAACAGAATTTCCATGACTTCGGCAAACTATTTTGAGTGGAAAAAAAGAAAAGCAGCAATAATCAGGGTAGAAAGCTCATAAACAAGACAATGTGAACTTGGGATCTGACTTGGACACTGGGCTGTATGGGAAAGTTTGATGCAGAGAGGAATAGGAAACAGAAAAGGCACTGTATGACCTCTTCCTGCTGTATTTGATTCTGGCTTGGGGTGAAGATGGCCTCCTTCCTGCTCCCTCTTGCTGAGCCTCATGTAGGAGAGCATGTAGGAAGGAGAACTCAACAGTTCCTTCCTGGTTCCCATCTGAGACCATGGAAGCTTTCGCAGGGTGTACAAAATACAAAATCCAGGTGGGCACGCACAAAGAAGGGAGAAGGAGGAAATCTTGAGGTGCTGTGCAGAGGAGTAGTGTCAGGATAAGAAATGATTTGGATTCCTCTCATCCTCTGTTCCTATTATGGTTACATTAGAAGATAAAAAGGAAGGAGAAAGTTAGTATATATGTTTTTACTTCTTATTTACTTACTTGATATCAATTTACCTACTTACTCCATACCTTCTTAATTGCTTCTTAATGTTGAGAAAAATCAAAGAGGAAATGGCAGCTCTCTTAAAATCATCAGGAAAAGCAAGACCTATGTACCTAAATTTACACTGTCATCAGAAAAAAAGCACAAGAAAAATTATTTGTCCATGTGGAGCAACAGGATACTGTTATGGTATACACAAAATTAATATGGATGTTATTTTTTATATTAATATCCAGGTGAAAATTAATAAACTGTGGAAAATTATTTATTAACATTAAGTCTCACCAGAAATCTTATTTACAAGGTTCAAAATGCACGGTTTGGAAATTTATACACACAGGGAACAGGCAAAACTGGAACACTTTAAGAGGTAACCAGCAAACGCAAACATTAAAACTGGAAGAGAAGATTCTTGGCGGTCAGTATAGTGCTTGTGGTTAATTGTTCTGCTTATCCACTACATGGACATAGGAAGCTCCTTTCTGCTTATGACAGAAGGCAATTAGTGATTACAAGAGGCTCTAAGTATTTACTCACAAAATAGTGTCAGACAGTAACCCAAAACACTTGAAGGGGCTTCTATTGGTGTCTTGAGAGTCGTTGCAGGCACAGCAGAGCATAACGTGGCAAGGCTGAGCAGGCAAAGCAAACCAAAAGCAAAAGCCCAAAGCCATGTCGCCAAAGCTTATTTGTGTGATGGCCCCCTTGGACCACAGAGATTTACCAATCAGAATGGCACTTTGCCAAACCTGCCATATCAGGTGAAGTCAGGAGCTTGCTTTCCCTTATTTGGGAAGTACAAGTCTGGGCAAGTCTTGTCTTCTCCCTGTGCTCTACTTTCCTCACCCCGCTCCAGCAGAGGGAAGGAGGTCAATGGGATTATGTCTGGGCAAGCCAGAACATGTACCTTCCACAACAGAGGCTCCTTTCTGCTAAGGCAGAAGGCACAATAGAGTTTACAGTTAACAGAATCAGAACTTTAATTACAAAGAGGCTTTTTAGAGTATTTACACACAAGCTAGTATCTCCAGATTTCCAGGGCTGCATTAAAGTCTCAGACAGTACCCACAGCACGTGGAGGGATTCTGTCGGTGATTGGTAGCTGTTGGAGGCTTTGGAATTTTTTCTTAGGACTCTAGCAGAGTGCTGGGGGTTAACACAGTCTCTAACCTGATCTTGATTCTTTCCAGGGCATATGGGGTGCAGGCAGGCACGATGTCTTGCTGATGGCTATTTCTTGCCTACAACATAGAGGCACTTAATGCCTTCCCCTGGTAAACTGAGGCACAGCAGTTTCCAGGTGGACAAGCTTGAAACATCAAAGCAAAGCTGGTCTGGAGCATGGTAAGCAGAACAAAGTGAGGCAGAGCAGAGTACAATGAGGCAAAGCACAATATGGCAGGGCAGAGCTGAGCACCATGAGGCAAAGCACAATGTTTTTACCTTGCCCACATCTTTATCAATTGCCCAAGTGTAATGTGGATCATTACAGAGATTCACTAATCAGAATGACACTCTGCCAAAACTGACCATATTAGGTGAAACTAGAAGCTTGCTCTCCGTTATATGGGAAAACACAGGCCTTGCATAAACAAGTGTATGCACCTCATTTACACTACAAAGTAGAACAAGTCTGAGCAAGTCTTGGACCCTCAGACTGTGTGTCTCCAAGCCTTTTTTATTCTCTCCTGTGCTGCTCCCACCCCATCCCCCAGCAGAGGGAAGGGGACCATGGGATCATGCCAGGCAAGCCAGGACATGTGTTAGGCTTACATTAGCCTTCCACAACAGATACACAGAGTTGTTTCTTGACATTTTGGGTTATCTCAAATGCAGTATAAAGATAGGTCAGTGTTTTAGGAATGATCCCAATACAGAATATTTTTGTGATTTTTTTATTGTTGTGTGTGCTCTCAGCTTCTAAAGGCAAGTGGGAGTTACTGTTCTTCAGTGGGACTTGGAGTGTCTAGGGCATCTGAGCACATGCTAGTTCTATTGGTTTTTTTTTGTTGAGAGAAACTGGAGAAGACACAGCAATAATCATTCATAGAGGAGAACTCTTCTCGTGTTAAAAACTTGAGCATTTATTGCAAGGCATATATGATTCAGTTCAATGTTTTAGCACTCAATGTAAAAACTTTGGGAATTCAATTTTTAAAGTAAGTTTGCTCTACAGAGGCCAGACAATATAAGCTGCTGCTTCTCTTCCCATGTCTTCTCAATCTGTCATGTTCACAGGGACAGCACATGGAAGACAGTCCTAAAGCATCAGAGTGAGTAAGGCTAATTGCATTTCTGTATTTCCTTATAAAATGTTAAATATTCATAGCTATGTCAAATCAGATGAGTTTCTTTTGCTGCTATTCTTTTCAGCTCGTTGGGTCTTCCTCAGATAATACCTGTCCTGCTACTATGTGATTTACCTCCAGAGACTTCACATCTATCTAAAACTGTTCAGTGCAAGCTCAGTTTCAGAATAAAGGAAAACCACAGTTTTCAAAAGGACTGACCAACTGCCGTGTCTCTATCTCAGTTCTATCATAGAAGAGATGGAAAACACCTTTGTGATTATAGGCACTAAAGAGCAAATAAATACTGTATTAAAGTTAAAAGGAAATTATTCTGAAACAGCTACAGAAATCTCTAAGAAACAAGGCACATAAATGTATAAACTAGAACAAGCAATTCTCATTTTCTTTCTGACAATTGCCCAGTTTTCTGTACACAGGATTGAACATGAGGCCATCAGAACAAAAACATGAAATATTTCCATGTTCTTTTTGTATACAGAAATCATTTGCTTTGTAATCGGGTATAAAATGGGATATTTAGAACATATTGACAATTACTGCACAGCTGGATGAAAAACTGTGGAGACGATAACTGATTTCACAAGAATTAGAGGGCTGAGAATATTAAAGATAGAGGGTTCTGGATACTCAGAGATTTTGAGGTCCTTTGAAGGCTATAATAATTCACAGGTGACCAATTACATTCAAACCCAGAGTCTTCCATATCTAGAGGGTTTATAAACTAAATGGAATGCCAGACACATTAATTAATGTGCACTGATAAAGAGAACTGGGCCCTTTGTTGATTGTTTTGGTCCAAGAAGTCTCCTTGCAAGCAGAGAGCTGTGGGAGGGCCGATGACACAAGATCCTACAAGGGGCTATTCATGGATCACTCCACCCATTCCTGGATTTCCTGTTAAATTAACGATGCTGGATCAGACCTCTAGTTAAGACCACTTCACACAAAATATATCTATAGATTATGTCTCTATCAGTTATACTGTTTTACTGTAAACATAAGTTGGTTTTCCTGCCTAGGAACTGACTACAGAAGCATTTGTACCTGCTGCAAATAGATGCCAAACTGCTGACACTATCCTACTTTACAAAAGGAAGAGGTCAATGACTAAATGCACCTCAAAGCACACCTGTCTTCAGATCTCACATCTGTTCCCATGCTACAGCAGTGTAGGAGGAGATGGTGTTGCAGGAAGGTGATGGTACAAATCTGTTGATGCATTTTGTCCTTCCATGCTGCAGAACTGCTCTGCAATCCAATAAAAAGGTTTAAATAATAGAATAGAATCATTGAATCAGTCAGGGTTGGAAGGGACCACTAGGGTCATCCAATTCCAACCCCCCTGACATGGGCAGGGACAGCCTACTCTAGATCAGGCTAGCCAAAACCTCATCCAGCCTGGCCTTAAACACCTCCAGCGATGGGGCCTCAACCACCTCCTTGTGCAACCCATTCCAGGGTCTCAGCACTCTCATGCTGAAGAACTTCCTCCTCACGTCCAGTCTGAATCTACCCACCTCCAGCTTTGCTCCATTCCCCCTAGCCCTGTCACTACCTGATATCCTAAAAAGCCCCTCCCCAGCTTCAGATACTGGAAGGCCACAATAAGGTCACCTTGGAGCCACGTCTCCCCCAGACTGAACAGCCCCAACTCTTTCAGTCTGTCCCCATAGCAGAGGTGCTCCAGCCCTCTGATCATCCTTGTAGCCCTTCTCTGGACACGCTCCAGCATGTCCACATTCCTCTCGTAAAAAAGGCTCCAGAACTGGATGCAGTAAATCATGGTTTAAAGTAGAGGAAAAGGAGGAAACAGAGGAACTCTGAGGTCTCCCAGGGACTCTGGGAAAAGATGAGGAATCTGTTTTTCATGGCATCAGAACAAACATTAAAAAGAGAAAGTAAAAAAAAATAAAAACAAAAACAAAAAACCCAACAACAACAAAAAAACCAACAAGGACCAAAGGTATATGGGCAAAACAGGAAAGTGGAACATGAACAGAAACATCACAAAGGGGCTTGAGATTTGCATGTATATAAGAACAGAGAATTTGAGTGGAAAAAGGGTGATCTAGGGCAGAGGAGAAAATAAAGGTAAGAAGATGTGTGGGCTCAGAAAACAAATTATTGATGGAGACAAAAGGGTCAGAAGGCATTTGTGGTCATCATTTCCCTTTCTTTTCTGGGCAGCAACTTGAATATGTGTTAACAGCTTTTGCATCACCAGGCAAGGCAAAGAATTTTGTGAGGCATCTGTGAAAACTGCAAATATTTTTAAATGCTGTTCTACAATCTTGTATTAGTGTATTAACATAAGTGCCTTGAACCCAAGGTGGGTACTTCTAAACAAATAAACATAACAAGAACTCCCTGCTTCAGAGCAGCAATTATAAAAGCTGTGAAACTGAAATGTTAATTTCTTTCATGCCAAAGGTTTCAAAACAAACAGTCTCTTAGATTACATCATATTTAATAGAATCCAGAACAACTTCTCCTATGNCAAAAAACCCAACAACAACAAAAAAACCAACAAGGACCAAAGGTATATGGGCAAAACAGGAAAGTGGAACATGAACAGAAACATCACAAAGGGGCTTGAGATTTGCATGTATATAAGAACAGAGAATTTGAGTGGAAAAAGGGTGATCTAGGGCAGAGGAGAAAATAAAGGTAAGAAGATGTGTGGGCTCAGAAAACAAATTATTGATGGAGACAAAAGGGTCAGAAGGCATTTGTGGTCATCATTTCCCTTTCTTTTCTGGGCAGCAACTTGAATATGTGTTAACAGCTTTTGCATCACCAGGCAAGGCAAAGAATTTTGTGAGGCATCTGTGAAAACTGCAAATATTTTTAAATGCTGTTCTACAATCTTGTATTAGTGTATTAACATAAGTGCCTTGAACCCAAGGTGGGTACTTCTAAACAAATAAACATAACAAGAACTCCCTGCTTCAGAGCAGCAATTATAAAAGCTGTGAAACTGAAATGTTAATTTCTTTCATGCCAAAGGTTTCAAAACAAACAGTCTCTTAGATTACATCATATTTAATAGAATCCAGAACAACTTCTCCTATGAAAATAATAAAAGTGAGCCTTTCCCTTGGTAATTAAACCAATGTTTCCTGAAAGCCTGAGGAGAATGTATTTGGGAAGCCTGATGTGCAATCAAACACCTATGTGTAAGTACTTTTGTTTAATGCATGCAGGGAGAAGAAGAGAGAGGCATTATGTGTTTCCTTTTGATCAAACATGCCATTGCTTAGAGAGACCATAGAAGAGGCAAACAATAAAGAGTGGACAGATAGCTCACAGCACTGGGATCCAGGGCACAGCCTTCTCATCCCTGCTCCAGCTTTTGTGGCAGAGCTCAGTGGTGGCTCAAGGACCAGCTCCCATTACTGAATGTTACACAACACACGGGTTACTAAAAAGTGTGTGCCACTTTCAAGTAACCCCTCTGGCTGGGAACAAGGTCTGCTAATTTACCCAAGGACCATGGTTCATCCAGAGATGACATCCAAAAAGATATCAATCAGAAAACAGAGGTCACATGAGCTGATACAAAACACAATCACAGAACCAGAAACTTTGTTTTACACGGTTAAAACTTCCACTCAATTCTTGGACTATCTAGTTACTCTAGTTACTAATTGGATATTCAGTTTTTTATGCTTGTGCATACCCTGCATTTGGAGTCTTGCCAAGAGAGGCCAAGAACAAAATCATCTGACAGAAAACTGAACATCCTTTTGATGGGGTTTAGAAGTAGAAATACTCTTGCAATCATGTAACTGTATGTATCTGCCTACCTAAAACCAAGGAAGGACAAGCTGTAAAATGTCTGCCCGCCCGGAGGCACTGAGATAAGGAAACAACAGAGGCCCTGAGAACCAGAGACATCAAGATAAGGAAGGGAAGATGCCTACAGAGACCCTGGAACTGGCCAGAACTGACCTAGCAGTTCAGGCTCAGTGATAAGCTCTACAGCTCAGCACAATTCACAATCAAAAGGGCAGCGTAAGGGAGGCTGTCACCTTCATCCCTAGGACCCCAGAGAACACCACCAGGGGAACACCCCCTGCATAAAAGATAGGGACTGTGAGCAGGCAGGTGTAAAACACCTCTTGGAAGTACTTTGTATATGCGTAAACCTTCCCTGGAACTCAGGTGAATATGAAATGAGTAACAACATATAAACTGCAAGGTTGGGACCCAGGGTGTGCACATCCTTTGGTGTGCACCAGGCACTTAATAATAAACCCCCCTGCTTTATAACCTACTGGTTATACAGCTGTGTGCTGGTTTGAGGCTAATTGGAATATTTTAATAGAGAAAATTATATTACAGACAGTGAAAAGAAAACACTGGTGATGTCTGCTTCACTCATAGGCTTGCTGAGATGTATAAGAAAAGAACACAAAACATAGATAAGGCAGTGTCCCAGAGAGTCTTGGGCTGTCTAGCTTCTTGCCTTCTCTTCTCTGCTGAATAATCTCACTAACCACTTTCCTTCTAAACCCCCTGGCTGATCCTCCAAACTCATCCTGTGCATAAACCAAACCCTGGGGTAAGCTAGAGGGGTGGAGAGGGGGTGGAAGGGTGGTTGGAAGCCCCTCCTGGGGACTCTGATTTCTGGGAGGGGTGTTGTGTTTCTGTGTTACCTTTAACTTGTATATTTCTGTAAATATTCCTGTATATAGTGTATATATATGTGCTTGTATATTGTGCTAAGCTGTAAATAGAGCTTCATCTCTTAACTTCCAGCTGGCTGAGTCTAGTCTGGGTGACTTGACAAAGTGTGGTGGGGCAGGGAACTCCCAAACCATCACAGTCTGATCTTCCGCATGTCATTTGGGCACCATGCCACTTTTGCTGCATAGAGGAGACACCCATGCCACGATGATGAATTAGGTAGCTAACTGCCACTGCTGCCAGGAATGGCTAGATGCCAGACATGCTAGGGCCTGGCAAAAGAGCCCACTAAGTGCTCATCTGTGCTGTCAGGCATGCAAATGTCTGTGGAAATTTTGATCTAAGTTGTCAAGCCATTGACATTTCATAGGCCAAAGCCCTTTGAATCACACAGAAATGCACTGCATCTTCTCCAGGGGATTTTGGATAAGGCCATGCTGAACCCAGAAAGTTGGCCATACACTTTGATAAATTTTCTTCTGTTTGAGGTGTGTATTTTAATAATTTAGCCAAATAGGCACACTAATAAGTACATTTTTTTTATGCAGCAGGATGGCACTCGTAGTACAGGGAAGCCAGCAGTTCAGAAGACCAGCCCATTTGCTGTGAAGCTCATTTTATCTACCTTCATGGAGAGTATAGCTTTGCTCAGGTGCAGTACAAAGCCTGCAACAGTTAACTAAGCAGCTAAACCAGCTAGAGATGAAAAAAACTTTCCAGGGGAAAAAAAAAGTAAAAAAAACCACCTGTGTTCCTTTACCTCTCTAAGTTATTTATTTAAAAGGATTTGATAAGTTTTTTCCTTCTGTTTTTCAGCCCGGAAAAGTCCTAATCTAAAATTCAAGGGTAAGACTGAACTCGTTTGCCTCATTCTATCCCTGATGTGAAATCAGTAGTTTCATCAGATTAAATTTTTTAAATTATGCAAGTAAGACCAAGTTCTGAGGAAAGTAGGAATGACCTTAGCCTGTAAAGTCCCTCAGAGAATAATATTCTGTATGTCCACCCAGACAGGAGGTAAAATGCTTCAAAGGCCTGCGCTCTTCTCAAGCATACTTAGGCAGTCTGAATCTGAGATTTCACTGAAAATTAAAAAAAACCCATATTTTTCTCCTAGGGAGAGATTCATGTGAATAATAGACCTCCTTTAACAATATTACTTCGACTGTTCAGTACTATCTTATCAATTTGGTATGTTTTCAACCACACTACTCTTTTTTCAAGATGAACGAAGTTACCAGGCGTATAAGAGCAAAACTGTGAAAATTAAATCGACCAAATTAAATTCCATTGAACTGTGCAATTGCCACTTCTAGTTCAGTGCCTATACCTAAAAGGCTAATCAAGCCTCAAAATAATACTGAAAGAAGATTCCCAAGTGTACCGAGGTTCATCTCAAATGAGTGGCACCTCTGTCAATTCCTGTAGACTGCTTCCCCTTGCAAACACAAAACTGTTGTCCCTCTGTGCCAGGGCACTCTCAAGTCCCTGTCCCACCAGAGGTTTGAATGGGGCATGAAAATTTCCTCCCCTCCACCTCCAGCTCTGGAGGTTTGGAATGTGAAAAGAAGATGTGAAGTTCCTTCCCTCACCCCCGCGGGCTTGAACAGGGAAAAGCAAATCGCCCCAGCATATATATATGGGAACTGGGCCCACTGTCTAGTTGGACCTTGAGGGGGACCTTGAGGAGCATCTGGAAGAAGGGTGAGGAGAATGCGGAGAATGCGCAGTCCCCACTGTTGGACTGCCACATCCTGACTCCCTGCTGCAGGGACTTGCCTCTGCCATAAACCACCGCCATTCATGGGACACTGCTGAGCAGCTTGGCTTTGCCCTGCACTGCCCCACGGTCTTTGCCTTGTGGAAGCTGTGTTTACAATCACTTTGGACTCTGGCAGGTTTACTCACATTGGACTCTGTGCCACACTGATCCATTGCTGGATTATAATTTGCAGTTTCAGACACTGCCACAAAAGACACTGCCGCAAAGGAGCCAAAGGACCATCTCGAAATACCTACTCCGCTGCTGTGAGTAACACAGACATTCCCTAGGGCTCTGGGCTGCCTTTTATTTATAAGTGTGGCAAAGCTGTTTTGTGACTACACCTTTTCCAATTTTCCGATTTTCCTAAATTACTGAATTGCCTATAAGCATCCTTGAGAAGATTTTCCCAAATGAATTAGAACCCACATTTTACTAGTTGGCATATAGTTTGTGGGTGGGGATTTTCAGAAATAAAAAAGAATAACCACGTTTTTAATTCCTGCCTCATTAATTGCCCCAACTAAATCACCCTGATGGCAGCAAAGAAACTTCATTGTGCAAATTATTTAAGAAAAGCAAAAGTGCATGTGTTTATTGAGCAGTTTCAGAGCATGAATGATGGAAGTGGCTTTGTTAGGTAATAATTAAAGTGAAATGGAGGTGTAGTACAACCTGTAGACACAACCTTTTGTTAGGCATTTGTATTGGTTTGAGTTTA
>WBNM01003366.1:5202-45548 GCA_013399055.1 Ramphastos sulfuratus
CAAGCAGGACTGCACTCCTGGTAGGCTCACGTAACAGCTAAGAAGCTGTCCTCCATACACTCCAGGAACCTTATAGAATTCCTCTTCTGTGCAGTGTTAGAGTCCCAGCAAATGTCTGGCAGGTTAAAGTTGCCTACAAGAACAAGGGCAGCTTCCAGCTGCTTAAAGAATAATAAATCAACCTCTTCTTCCTGTTTGAGTGGTCTATAACAGACTCCAACCAGGATGTCAGCCTTGTTGGCCTTCCCCCTAATTCTTACCCATACAGCATATATCCACTAACATTTTTTTTCTGAGTTACTCCAAAACTTTTGTGCGAATAGGGTTGTTTCACAAACGATAGTTACATGTTTACCAATTTGGCCAATGTTGTTTGGATTTTTTTTTGGCTGATTAACCTATACTGTGATATTTTTCTGCACCTCTACCCAATGAATTTTTTTTATGGTGGTGTTTTTTGGGTTTTGGTTTGTTTTGCTTTTCATATCATCAAATACTATTGCTAAGTAAGTATCCAGTATGTGGGATTTCCTTGGTCTTCTATTGCTGTTAATCTTTTTCCCTACCATTTAATCAATTGTTAAACAATTGGAGGACATTTTGACTTGTGACATCTTATTCTGTTTGGAAGTCCTTCAGGATAGCCATCATCAAAAGCTTCTGTAGGGTTACACATGTATTGTATCATCTAGACAGCTTGTCCTCATTGGCACTGACAAAATTCTGGTAGAGTTCTGATTTCATTCTATAAAGTAACTGCCTTGCTTCCTCTTGACCATATTTACCCATGTCACTGTTATTGCCGTTTCTTATTGTAGCTTCATTATATTTGTCCTTAAAAAGTTCTAGCTGTATTGATATGCCATATATTGACAACTTGTACACTCCTTTGTCTTTTTCAACAACTGGTATATTTTACATTATATTCCATTTTCCTGCTAAGGAGGATGATTTCAGCTACACTTCAATTCCCTGGGACTCTTAGGTGAATACCACTTGGTCCTGACAATTTATTATCACACTAGGGATGATTTCTATAATCTTTTCTACTGACACTTCAGTTTGACACAGTTCCTTGGGTTTGTCTGACATAAAGGAAAGCTTTGATTTAGCACCTTTCTTACTGTGCTGTGTAGTGAGGAGTGAGCTGGTGAATTAATTTATCCCTTTTGCAACAGCCTTTTCTCTTTTTATGTTTCTTTTATACCTTGATCATCCTCCGGCCGTACAGACTCAATGGCAGTCACCCTACTCCTACTTCTCTGCTTCTGTTGTGTTTGAGAAAGATCTGTGTACCTGTGCATATCTATTTCAGCACCATTTTGAATGAAAAGTGTTAATCAGATAATGAGTATATTCTCCTCTTTTGGTAAAATGTAAAAAGCTTATAATAAACAAACCTTACATCTCCTGTGGCATCTTCAAGAAAAAATAGTAGAATGATAAGCATTCCTGAATTTTTTTTATGTTAACTAAGTGGGAAAAATAATCTTAAAGAGCAATATTTTCTTAATGCATTGTAAAGGGGCAAAAAATATTTGAAAAAAGTGCACAAGCATAGCTTTAGAGTTTGCTTTTGACTTGGTTACTTTCTTAATTTTAGAAAAGTACCTCTCTGATGGTCAGGATCTGTCAGATCTGCAATCATCAGGGTCTGTGATTTGTGCATTGTTGTTGTGGTTGTGTTCAAATTTCGAATTAGCTAATTAAACAGCAAGTTTTCATTGATTGTCTAGGTAGTCTTAATATTTTATTGTCTATTGAAGTCTTTTAAGGAAATGTGCACAAGTATGCACAAATCGCGGCCAAATTTTTTTTTTTTTGAACTCTGGTTCTGGAAGTTCGGAAGCTGAAGATTGTAATCAGCTGTAATTATGTTTCTGCTTAAATGTCAGTTCAGCTTCAAATGGGCTTTACAACTGAAGAATGTGTTTCTAGTAGTTACCATAGAGCATCTAAACCTCTTTAGGTACAATACCAGGGCAAGGAATGACTGCTTGAGTAAATTCAATACAACAATGATCACTGAGATATTTCTGGAAGAAATTTCGATAATTAGAAAAGTGCACAAGATTCTTTTCACATGTGACAATTCTGTAACATTTATTGGTCATTTTTTGAAATCACTTCTGCCAAACGTAAGTATGTACATGGAGAGGACTGACATCATTGGCCAAGCTAGCACTAGTCCCTGCCAATTCGTGTGCTACTGTCCTCCTTCTGTTCAACCTATTCCATCTTCTCTGTGTGTTCTGCAGACATTCTTTATATAGGTTTACATAGACCTCATATGTCCAACTCCATTGCTATTTTGCATGTAGAAATCCTTCTGAACTCTGTGCAAGTGCCATGACTACAGTGCTTTCACTTTTCAGACACTGTTGTAGGTAGATCTCTGCTTTGTGGTGTCTTTGAGGGAGTTTATCTTAACACAGATTCTCTCTCATACTTGAAAAGAAGTCTGCTTTAAAGAACTTCAAGTTCTGTAAAGCGTTCTTGAAATGTAGTACCTTGAAATGGCTTGTGTCATGTGTCAAAAAAGAAAAGCTTCTTACCACTGCCTGCATTATCATACATTAGCTTCTGAAGGGAATTAAAGAGTAGAGAATGTATTATCAGTCTGGTTATACAGGTAGTTTTGTAGAAGTCTCTATAGATGTTGAGTGCATGGAACTTCCAGTCTTTGTTGGATTTTTTTACACAGGTACTTCCTCCAGCATATTTTTCTTTCGTAGTGTGCACTTTAAATGTATGTAGAGGCAAATTATTGTGGCAAATCAATCTATAGCTGTTCAGGAATGTTTTTTGGGTTTGTTTGTTTTTCCAAAAGAAGACAATAATTTTCTAAGCTTTTCCTTCATCTCTCTCTGTCTGGAGGTTGGAGCCTTGGAACAGGCAATGCTGGATGCTTTAGTGATGGATCGTGTAGATTTTGTGAAACTCTTAATAGAGCATGGAGTGAACATTCACCGTTTCCTTACCATATCTCGTTTGGAAGAACTGTACAATACAGTGAGTATTGAAAATCCCAGTGCACAACTTTGGACAAGAATGTGTAGAAAGAATAATGTTTTGTTTAAGAGATTTGATAATTAGGTCACAATTTTATTTGAAAATTAATGTATTTTTGTGATTTTTCATTGTAGTGTTGGATTTTTTAATTGATATCCCAGTTCTTTCTTCTTGATTCATTGACATGAACCAGACTTGTAGTCACCTGAAACTCATGAGAAGTATGTTCTGATTTTAATTTGGTGTATGATATGTGCTTGTCTTGCTGAAAATCATATGTCATTTAACCAAAGTGTTACCAGCTTCTTTCTAAAATATGTCAAGATTTAAGGTAGTAGAGGTGTTGAGAGTGGTGTTTAAATGTTTTTTAAGAAGTTTGCAGTGAAAATTTGAGTTTGTCCTGAAGATATTTTAGCTGCTTTCTTTTACTGTATTGATTTTCTAATGTGGACTAACATGGTTGTTTATTAACTTTTCTTTTCACACCACAGAAACAAGGACCATCAAATCTACTATTGCATCACCTAATCCAAGATGTGAAGCAGGTAATAGATACAGGAAAAGTTGGGAAGCGAAACTTATAGCTTAGAATTTTAACGCCTACTGGCACACTGCTATTAGGTAATGCACATTGCCTAGATAGATGGCAAATGGCACATCCCTGGAAATGTTCAGGGCCAGACTGGTGGGGTGTAACTAGATGACCTTTAAGGTCCCTTCCAACGTGCGCCACTGTGTAATTTTATGAATAAAGGGGAGTTTTAGGAATAGAAGTGATGAGTTCATTACTATTTCTAGTAAATGGGTTTATATTTATCCCATTGATTCCCCTAAGCAATTAACTATCATACTATAGGGTCCTGTACCTTAATTTCAAAGCCATGCAGCTCATGTAGATCAGACTCTCTTTCTTAAGTTACTGAAGTGACATTATGAGGTGATTGTACAACTCAGTGGATTAGTGCAGTAATTATGCTCATTGCTTTAAGGTTTTCTTTTTTTTCCCAAAAGCTAAAAAAAGTCTTTCCTGGTTGAGCAGTAAAAAAAAAAAATGTAGAGATACTGTGACAAGATACAGTACATTTTTAATGTGCTGTGCTGCCTGGGAGAACAGAAGGTGGCAGTGGATGACTACTGCGTGGAGCACTGATTCTGTTACTAGTTTAGTGTCATCCTTGTTATGTAGCTACACAGTTAATTTATTTCGTGTTTTTGTTATGTCTGGCACCTCACCCTGCTGCTTAGCTAGGAAGGGATGAGCTGTTTAGTCTGCATCTAGTCTCCTAGATGCCTAGGATGCAGGGAGTGCCTAGATCCAAAACTAGATTAATTGGCTAATTCTTTCCAGGGTATGAATACCAAGATAAAATAAAATGATAGGTCTGACTGTTTGCAGAGTTCTGTGATCTCATGTAGTGAGATTCTGATGTGATTTTATTATTGTGGGTGACTTCCATGTCAGTACCATAATGGTTCTATACATAGGGTGTTCTGGTTTCCATAGCAAGATGTTTTCTGTGTTTTCCCTCAATGATGGACATATTTGAGGTCTAATTTATGTGACAGAAGTGGAAGAACTCAGTGTTGAAAATATACTGAACTTTTCCAGGTTGAGAATTTTGTCTTTTTCTTTCATGCTGAAATGGTTTTCTTCTTAGTATGATCCCTCTCCTAAATTCCATAGCCTGATTACATCTCAGAACACCTGGGAAAATTCAGATGTGATCTAAAGGGAAGCTTTTGGTGCTTTCAGTATAGAATTTAGGTAGAAAATTGGTACCTAGTTTCAAAACTTCCTATAGCTGGGTAAGCTAAACTCACCAGGGACCTGTAAACAGGTCTAACTGCTGAAAAGCTTTTTTCACCTGAGCTTTTGTAAGTTTGCATAAGTGCTATGCGAATGAGTTGTGTCATTGCAGCCTTACTACACATAGTAACACCAGAGTGCTCTGAATGTGGTTTTCAGAATACTTTCTCCATTAACACGGCCAGTTTTACTGCTGCTACATTTGAGTGGAGATAGATAGCAGTCAGACCTGATAACACAAAATACACTTTTGAGTATTTTGTATCTGCAAATATGGGTAGTGAGACCTATTTGCCTAACTCTGAATGACAGAACTCTATTCAGTGAAATGTGCTTTTGCCCAATAGTGCTTAGTATGTTGGTGCCTTCTGCTCCTAAGGGCTGGGTGGCCTTAGTTAGCTGTACTGAGCCTTGCTGCTGAAATGTGTTGAAAAAGAAGTACATCAATCTAATGAAGAAAATGGCTTTTAACAGTTAAAAAAGGAAGTAACTGCTAGCATTACATAGTGCCTCTGGTCACATCTATGCACAAGCTTGTTTTTCACTTTCAAGAACAGTAGTTTAAGGTTTTATCAATAATCACTAAAATTTGCATGGAAGGTAATGTATTCTTCAGAGAGCTGGTCACAAAGCTTGTGTGTTGGAGGGACAGTGCAGAAGAATTGTGAAGCACTGGTGCTTTAAACACAAGTGGTGAAAGACTCAGAAGGCACAGCTAATCCACATTCTGCTGCTGTCCCAGTTGCAATGGCAGCCTCTACAAGAAATTACTAGTCTTTGAGAAATTGCTCTGCATTGTTAAATACTGGATTCATTCACTTCTTCATTTTTTCAATAATGAGCTAGTCAAATAAACAAATCATACCATGATAATTTTCTCTTGTTATTGGAAGATGACTCTTAGCAGTCTGTCTGACAGTGAGTAACCTGAAGAACCATTGTCCTCACAGTTAAATGCAGCTGGGTCATATGAAGATGGTGATACTTGTCCCTGTGAGTTGTGGGTGCAGTAGATAACACACTTTTCAAGATGAAGATGTTGGCTGTGCCTGTATTCTCCCTCTCAGGGGAATTTCATGACTACTAAGTGTGTACACTTTCCTGACAGAAGCAGGAGCTCTCAGTAGCTCACTCTTCCAGACTCATCTCATAGTGGTAGGGCTCTGACATGGTTGAATGTTGCATGTAAAAGCATCATGACATGCTTGTGACCTTGCATGTTTCAGAATACCCTTTCCTTGGATTACAAGATAACACTCATTGATATTGGGTTGGTGATAGAGTACCTCCTTGGTGGAGCTTATCGGAGCAGCTACACACGGAAGCATTTCCGAATTGTCTACAATGATCTCTACAGAAAACACAAGGTAACTTCTGTGACATGACTATGACTGCTTATGAAGAAAAGTCAAAATCTGACACGTCAGGTTTTCATTGTGGTTTGTCTGGAGAGCATCAATGTATGCAATCCTTGTCTGTTTTATGGAGTCTCTTTGAAAGCGGTGGAGAGCTTGCAAATAAAACAGACAAATGCCTCCCCAGAGTACTCCCTCCTTGTCAAGACCACTCATGATTAGTTCAGTCTGATAGCTGAGTTGTGTGTGTTGTCTGTCACCCATCAATAAAGATTGACACTGCTGTTCCAATTACCGTTTTATGGTTTGCAAAACTGTTTCATATTTCTGTTCTTGCAACTTGCACTGCAAGTTCAGAAATACTGAATTCAACAGGCATTAACTAGACTTAGAGTATATCTACAAGGCATAGTGAAGAATAATATGGATATCCCTGACTCAAGTTTTGAGCAAGTATTTTAACCTTTTAGAAGCAGCTCAGTGCTAGTGATAAGTCTTCCTGCCCAAGTGTTGTGGTTTAATCCTAGCTGGCAGCTAGGCCCTGCAAGGTCACTTGTGCATTCCCCATTGGCAGGATGGAGGAGGAAATTGGAAGGGTAGATATGAGAAAACCCATGGGTTGAGGCAAAGAGAATTTAATAAAAAACACAAGACACATGTAAGCAAATTAAAATGAGGAGTTTGTTCAATAATTCCCATCTGCAGGCAGACATTCGGCCATCTCCGGGAAAACAGTTACTTGGGAAGACAAACACCATCACTCTGAAGGTCCCTCCATGCCTTCTTTTTCCCACAGCTTTATATGCTGAGCATGAAATCATGTGGCATGGAATTGGAATATCCTTTTGGTCAGATGGAGTCAGCTGTCCCAGCTGTCTCTCCTCTCAGCCTCTTGCGCACCCCAAGCCTACTCACTGACGGGGTGGTATGAAGAACAGAAAGTGCCTTGAATCTGTGTAAAATTTTGTTATTGCTCAGCAATAACAAAAACATCTCTGTGTTATCAACACTGTTTTCAGCACAAATCCAAAGCACAGCTCCATACTAGTTACTGTGAAAAAAATCTGCTCCAGCCAAACCCAGCACACCATTTTGAGCAGTTTGCCTGACAAAGCTGTTTCCATGGTCATCACATGGAAAGTCTTATGGGTAGAGTGGCTTTGTGAATGCACAAGGTTGTGCTTGAATACGTGTGCTGTTCTGCACCTTCTGCACCAAAATGAGTGGGGAGGTTGACACACTAGAAGGGAGGGCTACCTCCAGGAAGACCCGGGCAGGCTCAGTGACTGGGCTAGCAAGAACCTTTTGAAGTTCTGTGGGGCCAAATATAAGGTCTTGTGCCTGGGAATACATAATCCAGGAGTAGAGTTCAGACTAGGATCCATCTGGCTGGAGGGCAGCCCTGTGGAAAAGGACCTGGGGGTCTTGGTGAATAACAAGCTCAACATGAGTAAAGAATGTGCTGCAGAGGCAAANAAGAAGTCGTCCCACTCAGCGCTTGTCAGGCCACACCTAGAATACTGTGTGCAGCTTTGGTCCTTACTATACAAAAAAGATGCAGACAAAGTGGAAGGTATCCAGAGGAGGACCACAAAAATAATCAGAGGCCTGAAAGACCTGCCATATGAAGAAAGGCTGAGAGAACTGAGTTTGTTCGGCCTTGAGAAGGCAAGGCTTAGGGGAGACCTTATTACAATGTACCAGTACGTATAAAGGGTGGCTACCAGGAGGATGGAGTCTCCCATTTTATGGGGATTCCCATTGGAAAGATATGGGGCAATGGATAAAAGTTAGTCCTTGGGAGATTCCAAATGGACTCCAGAAGAAAAAATTTCACAATGAGAACAATTACAGATTGCCATGATCTTCCAAGAGAAGTAGCAGATTCTCTTATATTGGTCAGTTTTAAGACTCAACTTGACAGGGTGCTGGACTCCAAGTTGGACCATTGTCAACACTATACTATTGCCTAGAAAGGTTGGGCCAGACGATTCTTGGGGTCCCCTTCCAACCTGGCATTCTGTGTTGCCGTACAGCCATGTGTGCATATCAGTAGCGTAACTTCTACAAACAAACAAAACCCCAAATGAAACTGCCTCAGAACAGTGTGCAAATATGCTAACACTTTCCTGTTTTACTCTTTACTTTTCAAAATCACTAACTTGAAAACAGTGTAAACTTCTCAATAAATTAGCCAAATATTATTCCCAATATCACAGAATGAGCAGATGCACTGCACAAGAATTCTCCCTGGTTTTTGAAGTAGAAGCACTTCCATATGTTAAAAAGCAAACAAAAACTTTTCACCCCCTTGTACTACTGTAATGACTGATAGAACCTTTGGATGATCAGGGAAAATGAGAAATAATGTAAAAGTGTTAAATGGAGTGAGTAGAAACACAGAGAGCTTCTTGTGTATCACTGTCTTAATACAGTGATTACAATGAGATATTTGAGCAGTTCTAACACTCTTCACTGTATCCTTATGAAGTAAGACCTTAACAGAGATGAGTGAAACCATGTGACCATATATTAGGAGCAGGATGGAGGCATGTTAGCGATTCAGCTGGTAATATTCTTCGTTCTCAGTCAACACTGAACAGCATTCCCAAGGATACTAGACATGCTATCCTTCAAAGTAAATGCTCAGTAAAAAATTCAGAGAACTTTTGTCTTTTAAAGACCTCACAACACTCTTTAGAAGGGTAGGCATTTCGAAGAGCTTCCAGGTCGTGTGGTTCCAATCTGGTGAAAGCCCAGTTGGTGTTACGATTGGTGAATGCTGTTGAGCAAATCAGTATTTTGAATGTAAAGATTCAGAAAGAATAATACTTCTTTTAAAGTAGATATGAAAGAAGCTATTTTTAGATTTATGAGGGAAAAAAAAATTCCTCATAAGCTCCAGTGGCAGTTAGAGTGATTGCTGACTCACTAGTCTTCGAGTGACACCAGTTTCTCCAGGCACTATTGCAATCAGAAACATGTACTGGCAAATTTGATTTCTAATTTGTGTTTCTCTGCTTGTGTTTTGTGGTGATATAGAGAGTGCTCTCCAGCTTTTCTCAGAGCCTCTCTCATTCCATTCATCCGAGTAATCAGTCGGGTAGCAGAATGGGATCTGCTGAAAGTACTTTGCATTCTCAGTTCTTCAGAACAGCACAGCCTTACAAATACAAGGTAATGTGACCGTTTATTCTATACTTTGCTTAGGACATAATAGTCTGCTGATCATTTTATTGACAGATTTTAGACATACTTTGGTCAAGCTGTTAGTTGTCATAAATCTACTTAAATTTTGGTGGAACTGGTGTACTGCTCACTGCTTACTAAGTGCAAATCCTGCAGTTTAATGTTGAAATCAAGCTCAGATGCCTTCTGTGATATTTTTAACTTCCATCCCTTTGTTGCTAAGGGCTTTTGTTCAAGGATATGTAGTATCACCAAATTTCTGAACATTAAGTAAAAGTAGGATCTTGGTATCACTATGGAATGGAAAGATACAAATGGCATGAGTAGAGAGAAAGGAATGTTTTGCTGCCACTAATGTTACCTGCTTCTTCTCATTGGTCATCTGAATGTGATCCTAGCTGTGGTTTATTACTTAAATGTGTGTAACAATCAAGTATCTTGCTCCTTGTAATTCAAATTTGCATGCAATTTAATTTCACAAATCTGAACTTCAAACATTCATCAAGATTTTATTTTTAAAAAAACTTCAATTTATAGGAAAGATCCACCGCTTTCCCTAAGTGTAAGAAGAAATCAAAAGAAGATACAAACTTTGCAGAGAACTATGAGTCATCTGGCTTTATCTACCCCTATAATGACCTCCTAGTTTGGGCAGTATTAATGAAAAGGCAGAAGTTGGCAATGTTTTTCTGGCAACACGGAGAGGAAGCCATGGTCAAGGCTGTGGTGGCTTGTAAACTCTACAGGGCGATGGCACGTGAAGCTAAACAGAGCAACATGGTGGATGATACTTCAGAAGAGCTCAAGAAATACTCTAAGTATGAATTCTTAATGAAGTTCTGCAGTTCTTAGAATAGTTAGATATTTTTTAAATCTACAAGGAGTTTGTAAAATTTTAGGTGTCATGGACTATGGAGTGTAAAAGACATGTTGTAAGGTTTCCGCTGTTCATATTATATGATGGAACTTTATGTTGGTGTGTAGTCTGGTTGAGAGTTGAAGGAAAGCTATTAGCATGTTATCTAGTTGCATATTTGAAAATTAGAGGTGACAAACATGTGGCTCATTGTCTACTAAATGGCCAGGTGGAAGACTGCAGATTCCTTTACAGCTTCCCGTGCTGTTCAGCTTTTAAAAAAGCCTCATGGGACATATGTGTTGCACTTTTCAGGTCTGTAGTGTGGTAATGACTACACTGAAACTGGTGCTTAAATCCTGCTCTGTGTAAGACCTAAAGAAAAGTGTATACTGAAATAACTGAGTGAACAAAAAATGAAGAAAACCAAGAATTTTCTTCAAGCTTGTGTTGTCATGTTAGTGTTTTCTGGTAGTTTGTGTTGTTAATGACATGTATGCTTTGTGGACATCATGCCTTAAATTCAGAGTACAGTAACATGTACTGTCTTGTATTGCATGCGACTCTGGACCTTGATTTAAAGAAAGGTGTATCTTCCTTGAGGGAACTTCCTTACAGACATGTTTATGACAATGTAAAGGAGGAGGCTTTTTCAGCTGCCTACAATGCTTTTCCACACTGGTGATGAGTCTGTTGTTGAACAAAATACACAGAACATCATAGGGTCTGTTTTGTTTGATTAAGAAGAAAACAAATAGCACAAACAAGGATTAGTACTAAATTCTTAGATCTACTCCTGAAATTGTTTTTCACTAGATATATTGATAAAGCAATGAGGACAATGAGAGAAATCATATTTTGTGAGATTATTAATTAATGGAGTTTTCAAACCAGCCTATTTGGAACAGTGATTTTGAGTTTTGATTGATGTCTATTATGTTAACCATGAATTTCTTTTTACTCTAGGGAATTTGGCCAACTTGCCTTAGATGTGCTGGACAAAGCATTCAGACAAAATGAGCAGATGGCCATGAAGTTGCTAACCTATGAACTGAGAAACTGGAGCAACTCAACTTGCTTAAAACTAGCAGTGTCTGTGGGGTTGCGGCCCTTCATATCCCACACTTGTACACAGATGCTGCTTACTGACATGTGGATGGGACGACTGAAGATGCGAAAGAACTCATGGTTTAAGGTAATAAAACTTTTCCTGAATATTTTGATGCTGGTTGGATGCTTCGTACAAGTCTTTATGGTTATAAACATGTTTGATGTAGCTTTAGACAGATGTGCTTATGCATGGATTGGAAATGTGCACATCTAGGAGAGAAAAGAAGGGTGGGGAGGAAAGACAATAATTTGCTTTTTGTTTACTTCTTTGCAAAAGCAGCTGTGGGATGACATTGCATTTTGTGAGGTTGGTTTATTTTGCTATTCCCATTCTCTCTCCACTTTTTGGTCCTACTCCTCCTGCTCTCCCTGCCTTATATTGGTGGTTCTCTGGCAGAGGTGCTGATGGGATAAATGCCTTCCAGACTTAGGGAGCAGTATCTAAAGTATTCCCAGATACCACGACACTCACTAAAGCCACATAAAGAACTTCTTCACAGGCTCTAGGAGTATGACAGAGATTCCGTGCACTGGGTTTGTGCTGGCACCATGCATGGCTGACTAGTGCCTCAGGTCTGTGCTATCACTGCTGACTTAATTTTGTGCCTCTTTAATTATGTCTCTATTTTAGGTCGTTATGAGTATTCTCCTACCTCCCACCATCTTGATGCTGGAGTTTAAAAGCAAAGCTGAAATGTCTCATGTGCCTCAGTCTCAAGACTGCCACCAGTTCACATGGTATCACGGGGATCAGAGTCCAGCTGGCTCTAAAGATGCCTTGTCACTGGTTAGTCTGTGGTAATCAGTCATTTGTGTGTCAGAGTCTGTCTGTTTTACCACAGTATAATCCTGATAAATGAAGAGAAGGTGATTAGATGGAAGTATTGGGGTCCAGTTCTCAAGAAGTAGGGGTTTGATCGCTGGTTTGAATACAAACTGAAGTTCCTTCATCCATCTGTCCAGTTCTGTACTGGTCATAACAAGAAAATCCTTCCTAACTTCACAGAATTTTAATGAGATTGTAATTATTTGTCAGTTGTTTTAGGATGCAAGGCCTGTTCAAGCTGCAGATAAATACCTGCAGGACACCTTGAATACCAAGTAATCTAAAAATGGTTTCATATTATATGAAAAAATAATTTCTATAAAACTCAGTTCAGGTTTCTAGTCAAGCTGTCCAAAGCAGGAAACAGCAGATCTGAGGCAGTTCAGGTCCTGTCCCCTCTAACTCACTCCTTCCTCCTGCTCTGCTTGGCTAGCAGCTTCTGTCCCATGTCTTGGCCACAGCCTCCCCCCCCCCCCATGCCCTTCTTTCAGTTTTAGTCTCTGCTTGACACTTTGTTATCCAAACTACAGTCCTTCCAGAGGTCTATCTCCTGCCCTCCCTGTGGAAAAACAAGGTTTCTTAATTTCCAATACTTAAGCCTAGCAGAGATGCCATTTAAAGCATAGGAGGAGCACTGTGCTTTTATCTTAGTGACCTGAACTGAGTCCTGAAACACTCTGTAGCGACCTGTGGTTGTGCAAATGTCCTTCTTAGGCCTGCCTGTGGGGAATCTCCAGCATAAGTGAAGTCTTTGCCTTTTAGAATCTGAATTCCCCCAGACTTCTGCTAAGGAGAACTGCCTGTCCTTTTTAGTCTCCGCAAAGCATTCCTTGAACAGAATATTTCCCAAAGTTGTCAGTCTGAAGCAGACAGCCCATGCAGAGAACTTCTATCCAGAAGAGTAAATGCCGGTCAGGTTCTTACCAATGAAAATAGTATTGTCAAGTGAGAATTGTCAGGATATTTTTTCACTCTGCTCTGCTTATCTTAGAGTAGGTAAGCATTGTATACTGTTTGGCAGCTTCTCAACTTTCAATTCACGTGCAGTAAAAGAGTGAATTATCATTGAAGGATTTTGCAGCACCATGGTAGGCCTGCCAATGTCACACTTGTGTTTTCTCTCTCTGATGCAGCACCTTCTACTCCTCTCTCAGTTGCTCACTGTTGTGTGTCTGCAGCTCATTTTAGGTTTCAGTGGTAATCAGGTATTTGTACTTTTACCAGGGTACTCAGACAGATGTCAAACTTTGAATATAGAATCAAGCATGTTACCTGTATTTTTTGTAGGCAGATCTTCGTAAGAACTTACTTGTTTCATTTTCATCTTCTCATTATACGTAAAATATTTGCAAAACTAGCAATTAAATTCTGTATTAGAATCTAATTATTTCACTGTCTTTACACATTCTGTGCTATTGTAGACCTAAGTGGAAATGTGGAATGTATTGCCTTATTTCAGAATGTGCCACAATTGTCAGTGGAGCTCTAGCTAACACAGTTCATACCGGGAGTTGCGATTTATCTGTATTTCAGAGATGAGGAAAACTACTTTGCTTACAGACTTAAAGAAATGTGTGGCAGAAGCAGGAATGGATTCAGGTTCAGCTGACATTCAGTCCACTGCCTGTAGTCATAAAAGCAAACTCTTAAGAGTGTGCATGTTAATTATTGAGAATTAGGTGTTTATAACCAGATGAAAGAAAGCTATAGTAGTGTTCTGTGTGTTCAGGACAAAGCTTAAAATCTGTATCTATCTTCCTTTTAACATGCCACAGCCTTCATGATCATAGACCGTGATTTCTTTGTTTTAAAATGCCATTTCCTTTTAAAGAAGGATTATGATGTGGAGAAGGTTGCTGAGAAGTGTAATGAAAGCCAAGTAGATGGTGGACAAGGAAACCTGCCTGGAACTAGAAAAATCTATGAGTTCTACAATGCACCAATTGTCAAGTTCTGGTTTCACACGGTTGGTCATTCCACTAAAAGTTCAATTACCAAACCCTCATTTTATCCTTCAAATACCACTTGATACTGCTTTTACTTTGTCTAGCATGAATTTGTAGCCACTTAGAGGTGGGTGGGAAGATGTTTGAATATTATTTTCCACTAAGGTCATGCAGCTTCATTAAAAAACCCCAACAAAACAGCTAAACCTAGCAAACAAAAAGAACAGTTATGAGGAACTAGAGAAAAATTCAAGCACAGCTTTTTACAGTGGTTAATATCACAGGTAGCAATAGATTTGAAGCTGGATTTAAACATGGTAAATACCTCACAGATATTTGTATCCCCTTCTTAAGGAAACATGAATATTAATCTATGGGAGATCATTTACTGTAAAGAAATATACCTTTATTAAATGAATTTTAGCAATGAGCCCTGTATCAGTAGAATTTAGGATTTTTCAGATCAAGCACATGTGCATAAATGTTAAAAGGGTAATGCTAACTGCTTTATAGTTTGTTAATCTATATTCCACGTTTAGTAATTCTTTTACATATATGCTTTCTACCTGATACTACTCTTGCTGTGTTTTGTAAGGCACTAATTAAACAGCAGTGATTCTTGTAGCTTTGAAAATGGTTACTTGCTCATACAGAAGGTTAGGATAAAAGCATAGCACTGCCTTTAAACTCAAGAAATGTGCAGATAAAGTGGTGTGTGTTATATATGGATTTGTGGCTTAGTGGACATCCACTTTGTGCTGTAGTTCATTTTCTGCTCCCAGTTTCCTGATGATGCCTAAGGAGGAAAGATTCTGGTCTCAAAAATCTGACAGTGCCCCAGCAGTTTGAACACATACTGCCAGACTAATCCCACATTAATTGTGCAGAAATATGTGAAGATTTTTGTGGATGTGGGTTATATACTATGTGTTTTGTAGATGGCATACATGGCATTTCTCATGCTTTTCACTTACGTCGTGTTGGTGAAGATGGAGCCAAGACCGAGTGTGCAAGAGTGGCTTGTTATAATTTATATTTTCAGCACTGCTATTGAAAAAATCAGGGAGGTAAGTTTTCTCATTCACACTTTTCATCTGTAGAGGATGTATTATAAAGCAGGGAATGCCATAAACTGAGGAATGCCAAATGCTGTGTTCTTTTAGTAGAGACTTTAGAAAAGAATTACACAGGGCATTTACTTTAAAGTCTTTTATTTGAGGACCAGTACACATCTTAAATGTTTGTCCTTAGGTGTCTTATTTTTATTTGTAAAGCCATTGGTAATGTGCAGGTTGAGTGGATCATTGAGCACAGAAAAAAAATCATACTCCAATTGAAATTAAAGTGCAATTATTCAATCTGATCTTCTGAACCCAACTTGCACTCCAGACCTGAGGCAGAGGACAAATACTGTGTTTCCCAAGTTGTTATACCTGATCAGGCTTATCTTCACTGCAGAATCAGCAAATGAACAATAGTAGTGTGACTTGTGTATCACATTTGATATGCTGTACATTTAGAGGAGTAAAACCACAAAAATGAACCATTGTTCTGAATGAAGGATGCTGTTATGACAGATACACACTCAGAAGATGTGACATCAGTACAAAGAAGGCAAAGGATTTCATGGGCTGGCAGAAGTGCTGGGAATGTATTTAAGCTTGGATAAATATATAAATTATGTGGCTGCAGGAAACAAAATTGAAAAAAACCATAATCTACCCAAGGATCACCTAATTGCAAGCACTTTGGAAATCACTGTTGTGCTGTTGCATCATGTTGACAGTGAGACAGTGGAGTCATCAGCTCTTTTTTCTAGTATTATCATTCGTTGGAAACTTTCAAATTCACATTTATGACTTGATTTTCTTTCTCCATGTAGTAGTTCTGGTGTGCTGGCAAAAACTTTGTAGGACATTGTGTCTTAACTCGTGCAGCTAATTAACTGCTGAGGGCCTTGTTATTTATAACTGAAAAATCTCTATTCCTCTATATATTATCAAGTGACAAAGCCTTAGGCCTGTATCCTGCAACTAGTTCCTCATGTGAGTTAGTCCAGCTGAACTGAGCAGGATCATTTGTTTACATTAATGTGTTCATATGCATAAATTCTTGCAGGATCAGGGAATGCCATTTCAAAGTCTTGCCTTTGCTTGATACTTACCACTGTGATCTTAAATAGCACTGCATAATTACCCTCACTTGTGCAATGTGTAAAGGTTTTATTTATGGCCTCCCAAAGATTCCACTTCACACATTTGCTCAGTGATGCTTAAAATGCCTTTGGGGCACCTAACTGTTCAAGGAACAGCATTTCATTCCTTACCTTGCTAGTTGCCAGCGCACCTTTTTTTAGCATGTCCTTGGTGGAATACCAGGATCTTTATCATTTCAGTGGGGGAAAAAAAAGGCATTAGTTATTTTCCCATCAGCAAGGTTAGATTGCTGCTTTCCATGACTTAGGGGCTTTTCAAAGGGCTATTGCAGATCGTGACCATTCCTCTAGAAAATGCTTGTTAATTTAAATGATGCATATGCATAGGAGTTCTGTAGTAGCTGATTTTTCCGCTGAGCAATGTGCTCTTTAGTGAACAGATTCAGGCTCAGAATAAATTTCTCCTTAGGAAGAGCTAGCCTATTTGGTGTAGCACACTTGAACAATATGATACTATAGTTTAAGTATGAACCTCAATTAACAGTGAAGGGCAACATACGGCACAGGCCTGGCATTAAAGAAAAAAAAAAAAAAAGGAAACAAAAAAAAAAGAAAAAATGATATATTCCCAAATGTCACAAAACAGTTCAGGTAGAAAAGGTTAAAGAATGCATCTGTAACTTTTTTTTTTTTAAACTTTTTTTTTATCCTGCATTCTACTCAGGTATTTATCTCAGAACCCGGAAAATTCTGCCAAAAAGTGAAAGTGTGGATATATGAGTACTGGAATTTTACTGATTCTGTAGCTATCCTCCTGTTTACGATTGGTTTTGGCTTGCGCTGGTCTGATCCACCTGTTCAAACTTCAGGGAGGCTACTTTACTGCTTGGATATAATATTTTGGTATGCTCGACTCCTTGATCTTTTTGCTGTGAATCAGCATGCTGGCCCATACCTGACAATGATTGGGAAAATGGTAAGTATTATGCTTTAAGCAGTATTTTCCTAGTTAAGCCATCATGTAAAGGTCAGAAGTGAGAGAAGAGAATGACAGACAAAGGAGAGGTCATCTAATAATCTATAGTGAATGTACTACCTGAAAATATAATGTCTTTTTCTGTTTTTGAGTTGACCATAATCAGATTTCAGTTCTCCCTAATTTACTGAACATATGACTATATTCACAAAAACCACTTAACTTCATTACTAAGAGAAAGTTTGCATTTGAGTTAAGTTTCTGATCTAGCTTAATGACATACAAAAAGATCAGTCTCTTGTAAATGGGTTTGCTACTACAGATAATTCCCCTACCTCTTGGAAACTGTCTCATTATTATTTTCCATTTTGATTGAAATACTTGTATCTCATTTTAGCAGGCAAAATTTCTCTGAGATCAAAGTGTTTTTTTTGTTTTTTTTCTTCTCTTTTGGACTAAGAACTGATGCTGAACTGCTGCCTGGTCTTGAGGGATATCTACAGATTCCCACTGTAATTTCCTTCAGTTTTTGGAACTACTTTATTAATACTTTCATAGTCTGTCTTGCATAGTAAGTCTAATTCAGTGTTAGAAGGCAAAATAATTTTCACTCTTATTCTTTAGTCTTGATTTGGAAGAAATACCACTGAGGAAAAGCACTATCATTAGATCTTCGGATTTTTCAAATCTTGTTTAAGATTTTAAGAGAGACTTCAGATGGAAGTAGGACTTGTGACCTTTTTCATCCAGGGCAACCTTAACCTCTGTGAAATACTTAGGTAGTCCAGGTCATAGAAATAAAATACTTCTATTTCCTCCAGCACATTCCATTATTTGCCTTGGTTTTATATTCTGATTTGTAAAAGCAGTGATCAATACTGTTCCCTAAAATGTATGTCTCCTTTACATACAATTAACACAGCTAATTCTTTCATACTTATATTCCAGACAGCAAACATGTTCTATATTGTGGTCATGATGGCCATAGTCCTGTTGAGCTTTGGAGTGTCACGAAAGGCAATCCTTTCACCAGAAGAGCCTCCTTCTTGGACTCTGGCACGAGATATTGTATTTCAACCCTACTGGATGATGTTTGGTGAAGTCTATGCTGGAGAAATAGATGGTACAAAATTTTTGCAATACAGCTCCACAGCTTAAATGTAGTATGTGCAGAAATATGTCTACTTTGGACTACTACAGTTTTTACTACATTCATTTGGTCTGTTCTTCCTCAAATAATTTTGTTTCCTGTATATGTATGTCCTTTAATCATGAGTAACACTGCATCAGTAAAGGTGAGAATATTAGTTTCTTTGTAAACATAAAGATTAAGCTTTAAAACCTTCAAATTTAGCTTTGTGAATGATGTATGTTGCAAAGCTTGTAGGAACTAACGCTAAGCTAATTCATGGTCAGGGGATCTGTCAGTGAAATGAATTTTGAACTAGGTGAATCTGAAGCTGCTGATCTCTTGGAAAAAAGACTACAAAGTTACCTTAAATGAATAAAGAATAAAAGAAGCTCAGGAAAGTAAAAATAAGAAACAAAAAATGTACTCAGTGGTACATGGGTACTGGGTTCACGAGACAGATTCTGGAAATAGATTCAGCAATACATGGATTTGGATCTAAGTCAGAATGGACAGAGTCCTCCTTGAATGCCACCCACTGACGAAGAGAATTTGACCCTCGTGATCCCTCAGCTCTATACTGAATATGATCTACACTGAATGGAATCCCTTGCTGGTCAGTTTAGGATCACCTGTCCTGTTCAATCCTCCCTGCAGATGTGACCTCTTTCTTACTGCACCGCCATCATGGCGCACAAGATTTAGCAGTGGCCTTGGCCTGCATACCAATCCTTGGTACTGACTATCTACATCAAGCACTGTCACTACTAGAGGCAGACAGTGTCTGTGAAAAACTGCTCTGAATCTCAGAAAATGCAGTTACTTAGAAGACATTGACCTAAAATCGTTATGTAGAATTAATTCTATTCTAATTCAAACCATATTAAGAGTTAGCTGGTGTAATTCTTAAACAGATAAACCCATTAAACATAGGAAATACAGAACTAATCAATATAAATAGGAAAAATATTATATCTCAATTATAGAGTAAAAGAGAACCACACACTCAAGGAGGAGTTTCAGTATTAGAGGTGGAAGGCACTCTCTTGCTCCTAAGTAATGGATGCAAGTAAAGCAGACCCTAAAAGAGAATATACAAGTATTTCAGATATCTGGTTCTGAATAGGTCTAATTGTGACGGTTTGGGAGTTCCCCGCTCCCCCCACACTTTGTAAAATGACCCAGACTAGAACTCAGCCGGATGGAAGTTAAGGAATGAAGCTATATTTANGACAGTAATTCATTGAAATATTTTAAAATGTTGCATCTGTTATTATTGCTAAAACTGTCACATGATGGTAATGTATTTTAGTTCTGTAAGCCAGAATGAAAGCACACTGTTAAGTTTCACAGTTTAATCCATTGAATCAGTTATCCAAGCTAAACCTTTAGAAATTTGACATTTCCCAAATAAAACCATGATTTCTCTAATGACTCTTTATGCTGTAGAATATGTCCTGAATTTAGGACTGCTGGCTCATAACTCTGTTTTAAAATTTTCACCAAGTTGTAAAATTTCATTATAAATTCTAAAGACCGAGAAAGTATTAATTTGATAACTTAAAAACATTAAGAGGGATCCCTTTGTTTTCATTATTTGTTGCTTCATTGCATAAATATCATAGCCATATATGCTTCTGCACGTGAGTTGATGTGGTCCTCCTGAAGGTCTGCATGAATAATACTCCAATACTAATAAAGCAGCCTTTGCACTGTATGCTTTCCAAAATAAAATCTTTGACGCTTGCTTTAAGGATCAAAGACATGGATTTCAGTTTACTTCAGTGTGTACCATCTCCCAAATACATTTCAGCTGCATCGTTTTTCCCCTTAGCAAAATGTCAAAGTGACTAGCATAAGAACTGGTATCTATGAAATATCAGTTGGTTGAGACCCTGTCCTTCAATCAGTTCAATCAGTTTGGCCCTGAACAGCCTGATCTAGTTGGAGGTGTCCCTGCTCACTGCAGGGAAGGCTGGATAAGATGAGTTTTGAGAGTCTCTTCCAATATGTGAATCTGTGAAATGATGTCAACAGCTTCTGAATTGCAGTGGAAACTGAGACAATAGTATCATAAAGACATGTCAGATCTCCTTTACATGAAGGCATATTTTTTTAGTTAGAAATTTAGTAATGTAACTCTGTGAGAGTAATGAGGACTATTCTGTTGCTGGGGCAAGCAAGGAGGATGTGCCATTGCTGTGCTTCGCTCATTTCTACAATAACCATGCTTTGTGTGTCCTTCTCTTTCAGTCTGTGAAGCCAATGAGGACTGTCCTCCTGGCTCATTCCTCACGCCGTTCCTCCAAGCTGTCTACCTCTTTGTGCAGTACATCATCATGGTCAACTTGCTTATTGCTTTCTTTAAGTAGGTACCATGGTATATTGTTGCAAAAGCAGCAAATAGAGATGTTCTGACAACACTTCTGCAACAGTCTTTCAATAAAAATGCCCCAGCAGGCTCATGTTGATGATGGTTGTTTCCTCATCTTCCATGGGGTTCTGACAAGTAAAAAAATGGTGGAACTGAGGGAGTGGGAGGAAGGGAATGCTTAGCAGACATCTGAACTGTTCTGCTATTTAAACAGACTCTGATTGGAAAGGTGGACAGCTGCGGTTAGAAAGCAAGCAACATTAAGTCAGCTGTGAAGTAATTTGTCCTTTGTTCCTAAAAACTGTTGTGCTGTTGTGCTGAGAGCCTATGTAATGTTCATCATAGGAGTAGCACAGAATTTAAATTCGCAGATAAATGGAGAAGATATTCAAGAAAAGAAGATAATGACTTTGTAGAAGCATACCCTTAGTTTAGGAAATAATGAGAAAATTCCTATTGTTTGCTGCAATTTGATATACTCTAGACTGAAATCTAACTGCATTGCTTTTAAATACCTGCTTTTTAATGTCTGCTGCTAGAGTAGGAATGGACTTTATAGTAATTTTATAGTAATCAATCAGTGTCTGTATAGTAATTCTAACCCTTCAGATTTTAACAGGAAAACATTTAGAGTGGATCAAGTTATATAAAATGTTTGTAAAGAGCAGTTTAACCCAAGTACTTAATTACTTTTTCTTAGAGTTCTAGTTTTTCTGGGGAAGAAAAAGTCAATTTAGGTTAAAAGAAATTCCAAGTGAAGAAATGTAGTGTTTAATATTTAAAAAATGGAAGGATCGAAAGTCATTCCATTCCCACTTCCAGTTAGAAATCTCTTTTCTGAAAGTGTGACAATGCGTCAGTATTTTTTAATTTCTTTTTTTTTATACACAGCTTTGAAAGTGTAATTTTAATTATTTCTAGGTTTAAACTTTCAGCAAGAGTGATACGTAATTGTTCCAGAAGTGGGACCAAAAATGGGTTATTTGTAACATATTTAATTATGCTCCCAGAAGCAAGGTTATTGTGATTATATCCTGGGCGTGTAGTATGACAGTGCAACTGAAATTGCAGTGCCAGAAACCACAAACTGGCATTCCCGTACTTGGGTCTTTGATAGTAGGTATGGGAAATTATTGAGTACCCTGCACAAGAATTACTCCTACAGCTGCCACTTGCAGCACATACTTCATTTAGCGGGAGTATACAGGTTGTTATGTTAATGTTCTTCCTGTAGCCTGACTCCTACATTGAATCAAGTCCAAAGAGGAAGACGATGTTGGATTCTCAGTGAGGCCAGTTGCTATTAATGTAAATGAGAGTTTGATCTCTAAATCTGTTAGGCAGCTTTGAAGATCTCATTCTCAGTACACTAGCTTCAGGCACATGCTGCTACCTTGGTAAATGGAAGTTGCTAAGCTGATTTACTTCACTGGAGGGATGGGACTTCAGTGTCAAATCAGATCTCTAGACAAGCGTCTTGTGCTGTATTGGGAATACTCTTCACAGCACTCTTTTACCCTTGTTCCTCTCTGTCTTTTTTTTCAGTAATGTTTATTATGATTTGAAATCCATATCAAATAAGCTCTGGAAGTACAACCGGTATCGCTACATTATGACCTACCATGAGAAGCCATGGCTCCCTCCACCCTTCATCCTCCTGAGCCACATTGGACTCGCGATAAATCGCATCTTCCGCCATCAGCCCCAGAATGAGATGGATCAAGAGGAAGGTGACGTTGGACTAAGTAAGTAGAGGAAAGCTGAAGACCAAAAGGAAAAGCTGATGAAGAATGTTTTTTGTCACCTCCCCTCTCTTTGTAGATCAATTCCTCAAATAAATAGATAACTAACTACCTAACTATGTAGGATCTGAGTAGGAGGCTGCTTTTATTTGCAAATCAAAATTTAACTCACTTGCCTGAGAACTTTTGTAGGAAAAATGACCAGGGGAATGTTTTGCTTTGTGTTTGGCTTTTGCTATGCTAAATACTGTACATCAGTCAAAATACATGACAACTCTGAGCTGAAATGAAGCTATAGCAGTTTATTCTGTGGGAATTAATAGCCTTATTTTGAAAGAAAGTAACGAATATTGGAGGTATACCTTTCTGTGTATTTCTACGATGCCAGCAGTTCCTTTTTAATTTCTCAGAGAAAGTAGCTATGGAGTCTGAGGACAGAGGAGATGCAGACAGAGAGCATAGGAGTCTCCTACCTCCTTGCTGGATCCTTCCCTTTGTGCCCACGCTTAGCATCACCTCCTTCACCCTTCACCTTTTCCAGGATTCCACTGTTGTCAGCTCCTGGAGCTCTGCCCAAAGAAGTCCTATCTGTTGTAGGGAGGGTACCACAACATGTTGGGATTGAAATGAATACTCAATAGTGTGGCTTGGTGCTTGGGTAATAGATAGTAGTTGATAATAGATGATAATAGATAATGGCTGAAACAATGTAATGATGAGGATGAGAAGCTGGTGACTGTAACCTTACCTAAAATAAACCTTGGGGAACATTGGTGCGTAGTATTATGCAGCCTCATGGTTTTTTTTTTGATGCAGCATACATCCATGATGCCTAATAGAAGAAGTGAACAGACCCTGCCTGGGTTATGCTTCACTTAGGATTTTCTATACCGAATGTGAATTCCTGAAGATACCTAGCATGCTCACAGGTGGTTACAGAGTTCAGAAATGGGCTTAACTAATCAGTGCTGAGGCACTTTACTGCTGTTCCCGACTTAACTCCTCATGATCGTGACTGGATACATCAGTTTGCCTTTGAAGTACCATGGCTTATCTTATATGCTTGCATAGTGTAAGTCATAGTGTCTTACATGTAAAGTGCATTAGACGCGAGGAAAACTGCAATGCTGCTTAGCACAGATAAAAGTTAGAAGAGGTTTCATGCTTTCCTTACACTTCTTTGGGAATGAGACTTTTTTCTGTTTATGTACCTTTGTATCCCTTTCCTATATTTCTATGTATTGCTTGATAAATTTCTTCTATTTAAATTTTGGCATGGGTATAATTAACTGGTTTTAGCAGTGCCAGTGCCACCCTGTGGAAAATCTATGAAAATACCAAGATGCAGAGAATTAAAATCTTGGAGGCAAGAACATAGATGAATTAAGGAGGAAAAGAGCATAGGAGATGACCAAGTCTCATTGACATTGAGAGGGGGACTCCAGCACACTGAGGGTGGTGCCAATCCACAAGAAGGGTCAGAAGAGGACCCAGGAAATTCGAGGCCTATCAGCCTGAACTCAGTGCCTATCTGAACTCAGATTATTGGACCAGATAACCCTGAGTGCAATCACAGGGTACCTACAGGATGGCCAGCCATCATGGATTTAGGAGGGGGAGCTCCTGCTTAACCGACTTGATCTCTTCTTATGACCAGGTGACCCACCTGGTGGACATGGGGAAGGCTGTGGGTGTAGTCTACCTGGACTTCAGCAAGGCCTTTGACGTTGTCAGCCATAGTAAACTCCTGGCCAAGCTGGCAGCCTGTGGCTTGGACAGGGACACTCTGTCCTGTCCAGTTAAGAACTGGCTGGATGGCCAGGCCTAGAGAGTGGTGGTGAATGGTGCCACATCCAGTTGGCAGCCAGTCACTAGTGCTGCAGAGATCAGTGCTGGGCCCAATCTTGTTTAATATCTTCACTGATGATCTGGATGAAGGGCTTGAGTCCTCCATCAGTAAGTTTGCAGATAACACCAAGTGTTGAACTGTTAGAGGGCAGGAGGGCTCTGCAGAGGGACCTGTACAGGCTGGATAGATGCACACAGTCCAATGCCATGAGTTTTAGCGAGTCAAAGTGCAGGGTTCTGTACTTTGGCCACAGCAACCCCATGCAGNCTGAGCTGTGGGTTGTGGCTGAGTATTGCACGCTTGTAGTAAACACTGCCATGCTGCTTGGCACAGATACTCCACTAGAAGCATAGTAAGAACTGATATCTGAAAAAGGAAACAAAAGTAGAACTTGAAAGACATGAAGTTTGAATCAGAGAAGCAGCTTTCAACCATATGCATTTCTTCCTATGAACTTATAATTGATCTTTTCTCTCTGAAGTCTAGGTGTGCTTGATTAGCATTTTTGTAGCCCAAGCAGTGTAGTTCTGAACTTTCGAATGTGTTTTCACTCAGTAATCTTGCTTAACATTTTATACATATCAATATGTGAAGCAGATAGGTGAAAAAAAGTTTTGTAGCTTTGAGTACCTGAAAGGACTGTAATTGTTGCAGGTGACTAGCCCTGAATGAATGCCTGAATAAATTAGAAGAGAAATCTTTCTAAGTCATGCATATCTTTATCTAAGACTTGTGAATCACACATGTAACAGAACACATTAAATGATTTGGGAGGAAATACATCTTTGTGATCAGTCATTTGTATATGTATTTTCGAGGCTTTAAAAGAGAGTGCACTGGAATTTTTATCACTGTGATTTTGCTCCCTGTCTAAGGAAAGATAAAATCCATGTTTAGATCTGTTTAGCTTCTTGAATTTTTATACATAAACCCATATTCACGGTGTTAGATGTGATCCATTCTTAAGAAAGGAGGAGGAAATAGTTCTGAGAGTTTGGTTTTGTTTCCTTTTTATCTCCACCCCAAACCCTGTAAACAGTTGCATATGTCAGCATGTTTCATACCAACTTCTACTTTCTTTGTTCAGAGTTGTACCTGAGTGATGAGGAATTAAAGAAACTCCATGACTTTGAGGAACAGTGTGTGGAAAAATATTTTCATGAAAAGAATGAAAACCTGAGTTCCAGTGACAGTGAAAGGATCCGTGTGACAACAGAAAGGTGTGTTTTGCTGCAGATTTGTGCTCTTTGTATACATTTGTCATATGAAAAGACACTGATAAGCTAATGTTTTTTGAACAGGTTATGGCCATTGTGAATGTGAGGTGCAGTACCATACATAGGCCTTACCAATTTGAAAATGTAATACATCTGTTTGAAGTGCATGGCATGGCTGGCTAGCAAACCTTACTGCTAGAACTGCATCTCCTTGTGTGCAGTGGAGGGATGTTGCTCAGTTTCACTTTTGCAAACCAGGTAGCACCACAAAAAAACAAGCCAGATTACAGTGTACAACGCCTATTTTTATTTAAAGGTGTGACAGTGTAGGAACACTATGGAGAGTATTACTTGTGATTGAGTATAATGTCTGTTTACAGAAATAACCATATAGCCATTGCAGCATTATCTGCTATGTGGTGGCTTGATTTGCAAAATGTCAATACACACCAAAGCTCTTCACACTAGCTTAATTTGACTTCATATTGAAACTGCTGGCAAAGCTGGCATTGTTTAATGGGAACAATTAAAATGAGTGCTATGAAAAGTCTTAATGAACTGGTCTCATCTAATAAATTTGTTTGCCTAGAGTAAGATAGCTTCTTAATCTTGCCTGTTCATTATCTTGTTTTCTGCATACTAAAACAAAACATACAAAATTAATGTCCTCTGTAAAGGAAATAAAAAGAAAGGCTTTTTTCAAAAGTTGCAGAATTGATTGCAGCAGGAAGATTTCATTTAGCGGGTAAATACAGATCTGGAAAGGAATTTTTTTTCAGTGTGCAAAGGTGAAACACTTCAGTGAAGCATTTTGCAACATTAATAAAAGAAATTAATTTCTATGCATAAAATACTTTTGAACGCTGCCCTTTGATTTTTTTTTTATTCTATTCAACTATCAGATAGGTATTAAACTCTTTAGTGACTCAGTGACAAAGGAAAGGAGCAGCTTTTGCATATTGCCTGTAGCTAGATTATAATTGTCTCAATGACAGAGCACCAGAGATAGTATCTTCAGGAAATGTGAAGATAATGACTTGATTAGAAGTAGATCATGCCAGTCCAAGAATCCTGCACTGTTCACAGGAGATTTGAAGAGCATAAAAAATACCTTGCTTTTTGGGCAATCAAATTGTACCTGAAAATAACTGGTGGTGCAGAGAATCTGTTCTCAAAGCCTAAATAGGTCCTTGGGACGACACTTTTCTCAGCAGTTCCCAGTATTCAAATGTGCAAGAGTAGATTTTGTGTGAACCTTGCTCTTCTGATGCTTGCAGCAGAGTGCAGAAATGCATGATGACTGGTCAACATGCATGATGTCATGTATGTCATAATGATACATGAAATACATGATGAATGCATCAGTAGAGGTTAGGAGCTGACCTGCTTGGAAAGCAGCTATGTGGAAAAAAAACTGGGAGTCCTGGTGGATAGCAGGATGACCATGAGCCATTAATGTGCCTTTGTGGCCAAGAAGGCAAATGACATCCTGGGGTGCATCAAGAACAGTGTGGCAAGTAGGTTATCCTTCTCCTCTGCTCTGTAATCTGAATAACATGTTGTAAATCTGGATAGTGAAAGTCACCATTAAAACAAACAAACAAACAAAAAACTCCCCACAAAACTGCTTGAAGCACTGACTTTTTGTAATGTGTTAGTGGCTCTCTTTATCCTCTGGCAAACAGAAGTAATGATATTTGGTTTGGTATTGTATTTGTCTTTTTTTTTCCCACCTAGAGTGGAGGAGACGTTTCTGCAGCTTAAAGAAGTGCATGAGAAGGTGTTTTATATCAAGGAGTCTTTACTCTCCATAGACAACCAGCTAGGACATTTGCAAGACTTGTCTGCCTTGACAGTGGACATCCTGAAAGTGATTTCAGCTGTTGACACCTTGCAGGTGAAAGAAGCTTTACTGACTGACACAAAACATCAAACCTGTAGGAAGCTGCCACATAGCTGGAGCAATGCACTCTACTCCAAGACCTTGAGCAGCCTGGAGTGTTTGTATGACAAGAAATACCACTACTACAGCATGCCACCCTCTCTCCTTCGGAGCTTGGTAAGAAGCCAATGGCCATCAGAGTGCAAAGATCGCATTTCAAAGACTGAGAGTAACAAGGTGGTAGAAGATGTCTCTCAAAAGACAGAAATAGAAAGTGACACGCTTACTTCAGGAGTATCCTCTGAGACTAAGTCAACCCCTAGATATGGACAATTTTTGCTGGTGCCCCCTGACCATCAGAGAGGGTCTTTTTCTGAGGACATTACATTAAATTTCTCCTTTTTGAATACTCCTTCCGTGTACAGGGATGAGGCATTCAGAGATGGACTGCAAAGTAGCATTGTGGTGCAGCAAAACTTGCAGAATGTCAGGCTTATTGACAAAAACCCAGGAAAATATCAATGGAGGCAAGGAGACTTCATTATTCATTTGCCATCAGAAAATACTAATGACAAAGAGACTGATCGTCCTCTTGGTTTCCAGCCATCACTGGATATTGAAGAGAGTGCAGCACCCTCCTGCAATGACAGGAAAGAAACTGAAGGTGGTTATGTGAATTGGGGATTCTCTGAAGGTGATGAAAAAGGAGTTTTCAGCACAGAAACAAAAAAGAAGGCCCTAAGCTTACATTCCCCTTCTAAGAGTGACTGCAGTTGTACTGGTGGCTGTCCCAGGCATGTCCAGATAAGAGAATCAAAGTCTTTCTCCTACAGCTCTGACAAGTCATGTTACAGCACCTTCATCTCTCAGAACAAGCTGAAACGCAGCACCTCCTGGATCAGCCCGCTCTGGAAGAATCGGAATTTCTGCAGAAGCAACATCTTACAATCCCCTAAGAAAGAGAAAAGAAGAAAAATGTGCAAGTCTATAGGTGGTAATTACAAAACACTGCATCTGTACAGTATCTTTCAGTGGGGAGCCCAAAATATAAAAATGTTTCCTTTACACCCAGGAGGCATTAGCTTCAGTTGAGGGTGGTAGTAGAGAGCACAGTTACTTGTTTGCTTTCTTTGTGCCGAGTGTAACTGCTGTAGGGAATGTCTTAAATGCGCTTGGTATCTAAACTGCACCACACCTGTGTGTAAGCTGCCATGATTTTCCCCATATTGTGGGATCTATGTGGCTGAGGCTACAGAGCTAGGGTGACAGAGGGACTGTGGCTGCTCTGGGGAAGTCTCCTGTCTTGGGAATAAACACAAGAACTGAAGGAGCCGAAGTAAATTACACAATCCCTAAGAGATACATTAGGAATATCATAGGTCATATGGATGCATGGAGAATGAAGAGGTACACATTTTTATAGTCAGTGTCAAACCCTACCTTGTCCACCACCAAGTTTGCTTAACAACAGCTAAAATATAGCAAATTCCGCAGTAGGAGATGATGTTTCTAATTTGTTGGTTTGTGTCTTGTGATGATGCATATTTTTGCACTGAACTTAGTATTGTCTTTGGGTGCCACAAGTCTTTCTCATGTTCCTTTGAAGAGTCTCAGTCTATCAGACCTTGTCTTAGTAAACAAAAGCTCTATCACATAACAGTCTTTTTTGACTCTTTCCAGCAGAGTCTTTAAGATCCAGTGAGCTCCAATGTGCTGAGACAGCAAAAGCAAACCAACAAAACCAGGACATAAAGTCTGGGAGAGGAAAGAAGAATCAAAAATCCCTTCAGGTGCCGGTATGTGTAGATGTGTAGCTGTCTTTTCCATTCATTAAAAGTGCTTCTACAGTGTGGCTTAGTTGAAAATGTATATGTTTAAAACACTGCACATAAATTGAGGCATCTTTTTTTGCGTGTCTGGATTTGGTTTAATTTTCCTTTTGTTTGAATATGTGGGATTTCAGTTTCTCATGTGCTGAAGTCTGTGGATAGTATACCAAGGCTCTTACTGATTTTACACAGAACATAATAGGTCTTTGCACTTTTGCTGACAGGAGGCCTTGGAGAGGCTTCATATGATCTAGGATAGACTGAAGAATTACTGAGCCACATCCAGACTGTGCAGATGTAAACAAGCAAGACAGGCCTCATAATGTTGTCTTCTGCATACAAGAGTCTCAGTCTTTTCTCTGAATCCATCAAACATTTAACACATTGAAAACAGTATATTGATTGTGTATTATATGTGAGGCAACTTTCCTAGTTGTGTGTGTGTATATATATGTATGTATTTATAAAATTATAAAGGGATTCCTGGGCTCTTTGTCATCTGGAAAGAGTGGTTGTTTGTTTTTTTTTTTAATGAGATGAAAGCAGAAGACTGATTTGCTTGCGTAAGATGCTCAGGTCAGCAACAGATCTTAGACTTTAACTTTAGGAACTCTGAAGGGGTTCCGAGGGACTTCAGACTTTGTTTTAAAAAGCTGTAGTGCTACATCTTTCAGTAGTATTTACTAGACAAAAACAATGTACCTTGTACAATTTGTAACATGAGAAAATCTGGTTTTCTATTGAGAACGAGTTCAGTTATTGGCATTTCAGTGAAACTCTGAAAGGCTATGTCACAGGCTGTCAGAGAAACTGCAGAGGTGCTAGTCATCCTGTAAACCATGTATTGTTTTGTCTGTGTCTTGCTAGGTGATCAGAGTGGATGATTGTCCGCAGAACACCCAAGTGAACTCAGAGCCTGCAGAGATCAATGTCTGGGATGAGCAAGAGAAACACAGCAAGAACTGGCTCACTGTGTCTAATTTCAGTCAGCTAAGTAAGTGATATTTTGCAGGTGGTGAATATCAGAACAGCTTTTAAAAAAAGAAGCAGTAAATAAAAATTCACAAATTGACTCACCACTTTCATCTTATAGTAGAATTTTTGTAGACTTAGACTAAGGTTGCAGCCAACATGACGTGGTTATTTGTTGTGTTGTTGCAGAGTCAAAAGGAACATAGGTTAGATGGAAAGTCAGTTACAGCTTCCCATGAGTGCTGCCTATCTCACTTGGGATACACTAGAGTACTAATCCTCAGGAGTAAGTGGGAAACAAGGAGGATGATACCCTCATCTCCTCTCCTGAGGTGTCTTCTACAGTGCCATGCCGGCTAGTTGAAAAAAATAAACTCTCCCATGAGTTTCTCAGGGAATTTACGCTCACAGCAGTGTTTCAATGCTGAATCTGCTGGCAGATCCTCTGCATACATTATTCATTACTGCTTCTCAGAAACACATCCTCCAAAGCGAAGAAATGATCTCTGTGTTGTCTGTGTTGGAATGAAAAGGGAATGACATTCTTGCTCTTGTTTTAATAATTTTTCAGCTCCTTCATTCTCAGAAATCCTTTTCATAGTTCATCTTTCAGCTTTGTGTGATACAGTCTCACTCGCTTCATCCAGTGAGCTACTGGGAGAAGCACCATGGAATGCAGTGACTCAGCAGAGCATGGTCTGAGACGGGTTGTGGTCCTCTGAAATCTCCTGACAGAATGAAAATAAACCATTTTAACTCTGTGAAATTCTGTTGTTGCTTTTATGCCCCATTATGCTGGGCCAATAGGGTATATAGATTGTTTATTTTGTAGAATTGCATAAATGTTTGGTTTATACCAGCAGAGCTGTTCATTTGTGCTATGGAAATAGCTGACACCTGCTTTTTTGGCTAGGTTTGGAACGTCTCAGTTACATGCACCAGAAAATGAAAAATCAAGACATCAGTAGACGTACAATACCATTCTGTGATTACCTGAGGCATTCTCAAAAGGTAAGATCTCGAATTGCATGTCCTAGTCTGCAGTTGTGGCTGAGATGAGCCCACAGTTGCTTTATTGATGTCCCTGGACTTGCTGCTATAGTGTTTTTTGACAGATGAGGACCTTTGTTGTCTGCTGGCACAATGCATGTGTGTGTGTAAAGTAATAACAACCATTAACACCGTATTAATATTATTGAAGTAGGATGGGAAATTATGGAATCACAGAGTGGTTCTGAGTATGAAGAAGCTGGTCAGAAATTACACTTGTGTTGATCTTTCACTAATCAAGAAGTGAGCACAGAGCTTGGTCTTGAACCTGTTGGCAGAATTGGTTAGCAGAGTCCAGTAAATTTTGGGAATTTAGCTACAAAGTTCTTTGTCAAACAATGATATCTATTTTTTGCAAAGAGGGACATAATAATTGAAAAGCTTAGATTTCTTAATCACGGACTTTAAAACATTATACCTTATTATTTATTAAAATTAATTTTCAGCTCCATAATATAAATATCCTCTGCCTGTGTAGCTCAGCACTGGCTCATTGACTTTGATGGTCCTAGCCCAGATTATATTTCCTGAAGACTGAGGGCAGGAATCTGGATTATAGAAGTGTTATTCTTCTGAATAGTAGTCAGTTTCTGACTAATGTATTAAGAGGAGCCAGCTGGACCAATCTTTCCCAATATAACTGAAAGACGAAAAGACTGCTTGAGTGTTTCATTAACTGTAAGACATGGGAAATGCGTGATCTAAATATCACTGGAAAGATGCTCAGCGTGTTACTTTCTTCTGTGATAAAAGTTTAGAGTGTATTTTATTTTCAGCAACTGTAAAGACTATCCCTAAACTGGAGAGAGTTCTCTAGTATTGTCCATATTGGAAGACCTTTAACACACCTCGATAGATATATTATTATTATATATAGATATATATCTATATATTGAGATATAGATGGCTACCTTAGTATTTTATTGAAATATATGGAGACAGCATGGAAAACTGTATAGTGAGCAAATTAGTTTAATTTTCCATAAATATGGCAATGACTCATGCTAATGATAAGCATATCGTTAAGTGTTTTCAAGACTGTACCTTTCTGACTTGTGCAATGTCCATATGACAGTGAAGTACAGATTTTACCAGTAAAAGTATCTGTTTTTTTTTCCACAGGAGTTGAGTAATAATGTATTTGGAACCACCAAGAAAAGTAATCTGAACAGAAACTCCTTGTATGTATTCATCACACGCTTTAGAAAGAGACTTCTGTACTTTCTGCAGGTTTCTACTTCAGTACTGCAATATACTTAGGATAAGAAATTTACTTGAAATGAAGAGTTAAGGCAATTCACTCCATTTAAGTTTCTTTAAATTAACACTTATTCATGGAGATAAAGAAGATACATTTAAACACAATGTATATTTTTAGGTGGAGTAGACACCCCTTTTTATTCTAACAATAATCCAATTTTCTAATTCAATTACTGAGATCATCATGACATCTATAACTAGCTATTATTCCAATCTAGTGGGCAGGAAAAGTTTCATCTGCTTTTACTGTGCAAATTGAATGTTTCCTTTTTTAATAATTTAAAATGCTAGCAGCTCCTTATAGCTTCCCTTATTCTCTGATTAATCTCTTTTGTATTGAGTCTGTACATTTACAAAATGTTTAGCTTGGTTTTCTTAATGAGTTTTCAATAGTTATTAAGATTCGCTTATGTTAGTGAAAGTATACTGATTTGAAAAGTGTTTTATTGTGCTGCTTTTTTTTGGTTGGTTTTGGTGGCTTGTTTGGCTTGTTTGTTTGTTTGTTTTATGGGGGCTGTTTGTTTTGTTGTGTTGTTGTTCGGTTGTTTTTTTTTTTCCAGCCTGATTGATAATTATAGTAGTATTAGGGGTATTTTTTCCACATGCAGTGCTGCCCTTATATTCCTTTATTTCATCTATTTATTTTATATCTCTCTTACACTGTAATATAATAAATAAAAGACAGTAGAAAGCTTCACATCCTATGTGATTTCATCATTGGAAAAGGAAAAAAAAGACACTATGGTTTTTACCCATCCTGTGGTTGGGTTTTTTTTGTTTGTTTTTTTTTATTTTACCCAACCATTTACAGGCAGTAGGCAAACCGCATGCTTACCAGAAGGACTTACAGGCCATCGAGTGGCCTGATTCTGTCATTTACTTTCTTGTCTTTCTGGTCTTTGAGGTGATTCACATCCAATATCTTCCATAACAGAGACTTTTTAACGCTGATGGTGTAGTCTTTCTGTAGCCTTGCTAATCCAAAAGACCATCAGTTTAAAAAGTCAGTAGTAGATGCAGATGAAAAGTATCTCTGAATATATCTCAACATTGATTGAAAAATGAACAATTGTGTATGCGATTGAAGTGGTCTTTAACTGATACTGTTATTGTAGTGTAAACAACACAGTACAGAATCACAAGAGCAATTCAACATACAGCAGAGAAAGAAACATGCAGAAAAATGTGGCTGTTATTCAGTAACTGAAGATTATTTGCTGATTGTTGCAGTGAACAAAGCTGTGCCGAGAGTTATTTTGTTCTGATTGCTGATCAAACCTTTGTGAGTTTTGCCTTCACATAGATCACTTTTTTTGTATGTAACAGCATTAGCATAATGACAGAAATGTCTAAGTAAAATATCAAATGTTTGCTTTTAAACAGGTTGAGAACTTCAGAGGAAAACGAGAGTAAGTTTTTGATTGCTTGTCTCTCATTTTAATTTTTGCAAATCTTAAAATTCTGAAGTACAAAATCCAAAAGGAAGTAAATTTACTATAGTTGGTGGGTTATTAGAAAATATTTGGCTGCTCTTTCGTATGCTAGTTACTATTTTCTACCTTAAGTGAAAGGTTTTTTCATAAGGAGATGTTTTCTTGATGGTAATTACCAAAATCTTAAAATAAAAAACTCTTTTCACTTTAGAATGCCCAGTAACATTGTCCTTCTCAGCAGGGAGAAACCCGTTAAGAGGTGGTCCTGCTTTCATCTCTGTCAGTCTAAGGGACCTCCTGAATTAAAGTAGAGTGTATTCTTGAGAATAGATTATGATGTAATTTTTTTTTGGTGATTGCAGATTGCTGTAATTCCACTGTGTGTGTGGTTTCCCTGAAATTATGAAATCAGTGAAACACTGAATTTATTATGAAATGCTCAATGAAGAAAATCAAGATTACAGCAAGTAACTACTTTGTCCACAAAAGTAGAGTTCCAGTTAACTTGATTTGCATTTGTTGTCTTTTTCGTAGAGTCATAGAATCATAGAATCAGTCAGGGTTGGAAGGGACCACAAGGATCATCTAGTTCCAGCCCCCCTGCCATGGGCAGGGACACTTCACACTAGATCAGGCTGTCTAGAGCCTCATCCAGCGTGGCCTTACACACCTCCAGGGATGGAGCTTCGACCACCTTCCAGGGCAATGCATTCCAGAGTCTCACCACCCTCATGGTGAAGAAATTCCTAACATCCAGTCTGAATCTACACATTTCTAGCTTTGTTCCATTCCCTCTGGTCCTATCACTACCTGACATCCTAAAAAGTCCCTCCCCTGCTTTCTTGTAGGTCCCCTTAAAATACTGAAAGGCCACAATAAGGTCACCTTGAAGCCTTCTCTTCAGACTGAACAGCCCCAACTCCCTCCATCTCTCCTCATAGGAGAGACGATCTTCCAGTTTTCCTAACATGATACTTAGATGTAACAGGCTGAGCAGCTGGGAATGTGTCTTTTTGAGGCTAGCTGTGACACAGAAATGAGTTGCTTAGACTTACCTCCCCTTTGAGAGCTGCCCTTTTTGAGTTCAGATGTGTGCTAAACACTGCAGTGCTAAAGCACACTGCTGCAAGTGTAGTGAGTTGTGGGGCTGCCCTCTAGAGCATCCTCAAAAAATAAGTACTTGGTTCCTGCACCTCTTTCCATTTTCCATGTTTATTGTTTTACAGCATATGAAATATGATAAGACGACTCAAGTCCAGCAAAAGGGAGCTTGAAACATCAAAGGCACTCAGTGGAAATGCTGGCCTTTTGCTCAACAACTGTTTATTCTTCTTATTTAAGATCTGTTTTGCTAGAAAAGGGAATATAAGCAAATAAAATAGACTAAGAAGAAAAGCATAACATTCAAATGCTTTGGCAAAGATTCAGTTATGATTAGGTCATTTTTCATAATTAAAATCATCATAGTATATATATTTCCTGGCATTTTGAAGGATTGTTTTCCAGTAGAACAAAGTTAATACAATCTAATTAATGGAAACATGCCCATTAATTTTGGTTTTATTAAAAAGAAGTATTATTAAATAAAGATTTTTGGACCAAATTCGATCTGGCTATGCCTGTTAAAAATGTAACTACAGAAATTGTTTGGCTGTTTTAATTTTAACAGCATTTTAGATGCTCTGGGTTGATGGGATACTATTATTGTAACTTTGGTGTAGAGCAAATGAAATGCGTAATGACTGAGCATGAACTTGGAAAAATTGTGCCTTTGGGAGGTTGTGAAGCATGATGGACAGGAAAGAGCATTTAATATCCCAGAGGTGTAATTGGCTTAGAGAAGCTACTTGTCCTTGAGGTTAATACTACAAGTTTGCCGTCATTTCCCTGAATAAGTAATCTGGTGATAGTGCATTGATGATTGAAATCTGCCAGTATAGTGTGTGTTATAATGTAGCTAAAGATTATTAGTAATTTTATTTTTTAGAAGGCTGAGACATTCTGATTAATCTGTTTCATGACAAACTCTGGGATGGAAGGAATTAAAAAAAAATCATGCACTTGTCTCTGCTACAATTTCTAAAATAATGATCCTTTAAATGTTATTTCAGATACCTTCACCTGCTTGAAAACATCTCAAGATCTGCATCATCACTATTCAGGTAAAAAAGGAGGCACCAGAATGATAGCTGAATAATTTAACAAGTTAAGAATAACATTAGTTCTTCCTTTGTCATCTTCTATAATTTTAATTTTGAAGAGCTGCACAATTGCTCAGTGCTAAGAAGGTTCTGCTTAACACTGTGGTAAGGAAATTACAGATTATTTTCTAACTGCTAATTGCTCTATTCTGGGTATTTCTGACAAATCCAGAGCAGAATGTAGGTAATAGCTTTCAAAATATTAGTGGAAACAGTGAATCCTGGGGGAGAAGAAGAGGCACTCACTCATTTATAGCTGTCACTTGCCCTCACACCTCCCACATCCTCCTATCTGCTTCCTGGCACTGGTTTCTTAAATTAATTGGTCCTGTACTACTTAATCTGTGTTTATATACCTATGAACTCCTGGACATCTGGCAGGAAGTAAATCATTTTAATGCTAATTGTCAGCAGTCCTGTCTTTTCCTTAAATGAGTATGCACAGATTTCCCCACAAAGCTTGGATTTCGGGTTTTTTGGGTTTGTTTTTTTTCCTTTTTTTTTTTTTTTCCCTGGAGGAGAACAGAGCAGAGTTTGCCAGTAGATGTCTCTATTGCCCACAGGACCTGGCCTCCTTAGAAGTGAAGCCTAGGGTAAATCGGAAGCATTAGCAGCCTCCTGAAGTTGAAAAAAAACATACAGTTTTCATTGGGAATAATACTTCCTAGTTTGTAACCAGTGTACAGAAGTAATTTCTCTGACATCACAGCGTTAATGCAGTGATTAATTTGGGTCTTGCCGGGCATGCCGTTAAAGTTTAGATGGGACTTTTTAGCACAGGTGAGAGCAGTTCCATTGTTGCCAAACATCTTGAGCTTTTTCAGTGTAGGTTTTCTTTCATCAGGAAGACTAGGATGTAATTTAGCCAACTAAGCTCAAAAGGTTGGTATCAAAAACCTGCACCATACACAGTTTATTCATTGTTCTTGCTATCATATTGTGCCAGCAAATACAGTTCTGCCTCTCTGCGCACCCAAAAGAATTTGAGTTTTTACCCAAGTTCAGCAACTAGTGCAAATCCACTTCACATTGCTTCTTGACACTAGAATGAGTGCTGGCAGAGTCTGACAGACTCACAGATATGGCAGCTGCCCTGTTCAAATTCTCATCCTTGCTAGTTTTGTGACTAGTTAGGAGGCAGCAACGGAGGACCTTGATGTTCAGTGCATGCTCCAAAACTACTCAGGCATGTTAGCCAGTGCCTGATGAATTTGGAATATGTAAACAAACCTTGAAGTGGAGTCTGAAATGTAGAGATCTTCTCAAATGAGGATCCTAATTCATGAGGTGACATGTCATGGGTCCCCTTTGATCTCTCCTCTTGGGCTAAATAATCTCTAATTATTTTTTGCTCAGAGAAGTAATCTTAAAAAGAAGAGACAGCGTCTAAGATCTGAAGTAGTCTTTCGTCAGGGGTTTTTGATTTGGACACTAGTTTTATCTTCAGCCATTGAACAGAAAAATTAGGAACAATAGTGTCCAAGTTTTGTTCTTATTCTAGTCTTACCCTTTTTGTGGCTTACTTTACACCTCTCTCCCCCTTCTTGATAACTGAGTCATTGTGAGCACAAATCCATAAATACTGAGTTGGCACTCTGAAATTTTGAAGGTGTTTGCCTGAGAAACAAGCTGCTAATTAGGGAGATATAATAATGTTACTAATGTTTGATGAGGAGCACAGATAAGGAAACAGCTCTGTGCAGGACAAGTATGGATTTTCCTGTGATGCCTTGATAAATATCTGTGTATTTCTGAGCCTGATGAGACAAGCAGTGAGAGCATCTGGGGCCGATACATCTCATTGGCACAGTGTGAATGTTGCTGCACTGGAGCCAGTGTGAGGGGGAAGTAGTGGCAGCTCTTGGTGGAAGGGGGAGGATGAGAAATTAGCAGAAGCAGTCATTCTAGCTGTGGTACAAGGGGCTCGTCCCACAGAAAGAACCTTCCTTGGAAGGATGAAATGAACAGGGGAAAGAATGGCAATTGATGTTTGTAAGATGCAATAGGCCTGGAAAGGGAAGTTGCTACTGGGTAGAGTGATGATCACATCTGACACAGGATCACACTGAAGCCACTTTGGCTTTGTACACTACAGTAAAGTGCTGCCAGATGTTTTTGAAACTCAGCTAGCTTCACTATAGTAGTGAAATCTGTGTCATTTGCAGCTGTTGAAAGAAACAACTTAATGAGACTTGCTCAGACCATACCATTTACACCAGTCCAACTCTTTGGTGAGTACCAGCTTCACGGTTGTGTTTTTTTTTGCTTTACAAACAGTCTGTGCATTATTCTTTTTATAACTGTGTTTGAGAAATTTCCTGATTCAACTCCTTCTATAGCCATTTCAGATCAGGTTGCTGGGGGGCTGTAAAATTGCATTTTGTATATGTCCATAAATAGAGATTCCTCAGATTTGCTGGACAACCTCTTGCAATGTTTGACTGACTTCATTGTGAACCTATGTAGTGGTTTGGGAGTTTCCCCCACCCCAAGGTTCACCAAACTAACTCAGCTGGCCGAAAGTTAAGGATGAAGCTATATTTTACAGTGTAGCACAAATTTACAAGCATATGTACACCGTATTTACAGATATTTACAATTATATACAAGTTAGAGTAATACAGAAATTCAAAATCCCTCCTGAACAGCCGGACTGCCCAGGAGGTCTCCCAACCAACCCCCTCCTTTCCACCCCAGCCCTTATCTCAGAAATAGCCAGATAAAGCTCCGTATAGCTCAGTGATTAATTTTTGCAGACATCTGAGATGAGATGTCAAAAGCCAACAGGGAGTTATAAGGAAATGGTTAGATCGAGTTACATAGGTTTCATGCAAAGGAATTAAGGCAAGATGCAGCCAGGCACACAGACCAAAGAAGAAGTAGTGAGAGCCTTTGTTTATGTTTTGACAATTTTACGTCCCTCAGCAGAACCAGTGAGTGTCATAGACATCACTGTTATTTTCTTTTCACAGCCAATGATCTAATTTCTCTCATTAAAATACTCCAATTAGCCTCAAACCAGCAGAACCTAGTATTTCTCCCAGTATTTGTTGAGCTTTCTTTTGCCGTAGCTTGGATCCATTGTAATTCATGAGACAACTGTCAACCTCAGAGATTAGTCTAACCTCATACTCTCTATACCTATTACCAGGGTATCTGATGACAGCAAAACCATTCCTTTTAACCTTCATTATCTTCATCATCTCTCTGTTTCCCTCTTTCTCTCTCTGCCCCTGCACATACATTTATATATATGTATGTTTAATATATCCAATCAAGAAGAAAAGCAGTTACTGGTTGAAAGGGCATTACTCCTGTACCTGGTAGAGAGGACTTGTAAAACAGCTGTGCTCTAATTGAAGAGTGAGGGAATAATACATAAATCATTTGGGAGAGTTCTGAAATGAGTGGGCAATATTGCCTTATAGCAGAGAATTTTGGCCTCTAGACACTTGAATCTAGGTTCTGTCTATTCAATGGGTAGAATATTTTGTCTCACATCAACTAATTGCTGGTACTTGTAGCATCATAGGATTTATTGGACCAGATTGCTGCAGATAATTAATATAGCTATGAGCATATTGAACAATCTAATCTTTGAAGCTCCCAGGAGACACCTTTCTGTATTAAACTGTCAAAAGACAATAAAATGAAGAATTAATGTAAGATTAAAAAATGCGTCTCATTATAGTATCTTATTCAAGTGTCTGTCACTGACACTGGCTTTTCCATTGCTTTATTTTAAATTAAAATGTGTGCCAATTGTGATATTTGACAGCGTCTGTATTTGTGAAGGACCTACTCAGGAAGGTAGGTTTGGAAGCAAGGAGGAAATCTACTAGTTGGTGCTTCCTTGTGCCATGCTTTGCCATTCCGCAGTTTAGTTACTTCATCACACTTGCCAGTGAAAACCTGTTTCTTGGAAATTTACACTACAAAAATTAATGACCTGCAAGAAGAACATCTTTGTCAGTAATATAGACAGAGGAATCAAGTGCACCCTCAACAAGTTTGCAGATGACACCAAGCTGTATAGCACAGTTGATTTACTAGAGGGCAGAGATGCCATCCAGAGGGACCTGGAGAGGCTGAAGAGGTGGGCCCAGGCCAACCTCATGAAATTCAAGAAGGCCAAGTGTAAGGTCCTGCGCCTGGGTAGGCACAATCCCAAGCACA
>WBNM01003367.1:0-58495 GCA_013399055.1 Ramphastos sulfuratus
ATGGACTCAATCACCTGGTCCAGGTCATTAATAGTCACTCAGGACTTGCACTCACAAAGCCTGGGGAGCTGGGAGAGACCTACCTGAGCAAACACTGTAGATTATGGGTTGATTTCATGCTCTATTCAGTCTCCTGTGTCTTGGAGCATGGTGTCAATTCGATTCATTGCTTGCTTCCATCTTGAAAAGCCTTTCCTGGCTTTGAGAACAAAGAAGGAGGAGTCTGCTCAGAGTTAAGATGTTCAGCTGAAAAAGGGAAAACAAAACATTAACGAGAATGAGGTTGGCCTAGGCTGGAGAGGTGGGCCCAGGCCAACCTCATGAAATTCAACAAGGCCAAGTGTAAGGTCCTGCACCTGGGGAGGCACAATCCCAAGCACAAATACAGGCTGGATGGTGAATGGCTGGAGAGCAGCCCTGAGGAAAAGGACCCTGGGGTCTGGGTTGATGAAAAGCTCAACATGAGCTTGCAGTGTGAGTGCAGCCCAGACAGCAACCGAGTCCTGGGCTGCATCGAGAGCAGCGTGGCCAGCAGGGCAAGGGAAGGGATTCTGCCCCTTTATTCTACTCTCGTCAGACACCCATCTGGAGTACTGTGTGCAGTTCTGGAGCCCCCAGCACAGGAAGGACATGGAACTGTTGGAGCAGGTCCAGAGGAGGGCCACAAAGATGGTCAGAGGGTTGGAGCAGCTCTCCTATGAGGACAGGCTACATGAGTTGGGGCTCTGCAGCCTGGAGAAGAGAAGGCTTCAAGGAGACCTTATAGTAGCCTTCCAGTATCTGAAGGGGGCCTACAGGAAGGCTGGGGAGGGACTGTTTATAAGGTCTTGCAATGACAGGACAAGGGACAATGGGTTTGAACTGGCAGAGAGGTGATTTAAACTGGATGTTAGGAGGAAGTTCTTTCCAGTGAGGGTGGTGAGGCACTGGCACAGGTTGCCCAGGGAGGTTGTGGCTGCTCCCTCCCTGGAGGTGTTCAAGGCCAGGTTGGACGAGGCCTTGAGTAACCTGTGCTAGTGGAGATGTCCCTGCCTATGGCAGGCGGTTGGAACTAGATGATCCTTGAGGTCTCCTTCCAACCTTACCATTCTATGATTCTATGAGAAACTTGGTTTTATTTTTCTCTTTTCCTAAATACTAAAGTACAAAATAAGGCTATTTTTTCCCTGCTTTGTTTTTTCCGCACAACTTTCAGGCTTGATACTTTCCCTATCTGTCTGGTCTGAACTGGAGAAATTATATCCTTGCCCATGACTCATCTGGTGCCAGTGGCTTCTTTCTGGGAAGATGACATGTGAGGATTTAAAATACTCATTTCTCATTTCCTAGATGAGTACTTTAGCCATTAGCTTAATATACGAAAGAGATTATATACTCTCTCTCAAGACACTTATATGAAGGTAAAGTAGGTAGAAGGTGTTGTCTATCATCTTTCTGAAGACTTCACTATTCAGGTAGCCCTGTGGGTTTTCTGACTACCTAAAGCAAATGTATTTTTTCCTATAATTTGGTGCCAGAACCCAAATTTTGTGTTTCTAGAACTTTCCTAGGTGTGCTTGCCTTTCCTAGGCACTGTTTAAGGCATTTTTTCTAGATTTTAATCTATGACTCAAAGGCTTTTACAGAAGAAGTGGAAGTAATATNCTTCCTCCCTTCCTCTCTCCCTTCCTCCCTTCCTCTCTCCCTTCCTCCCTTCCTCTCTCTCTTTCTCTCCTTCTCTCTTGCTTTCCCTCTTCCTTCTTTCTCTCTTTCTCTTTTAATAAGAAGCAAAACATCAATTTATAGAAGTAGCTTTTAAACAAATCTGAATATTAAGGAGCAGTAAAGACTGTAAAAAGCATTTGGAATTAGAATACTCAAATAAGGATGAATAAGTGGATGAATGTGAAGAGTTCATGTGATAGATGCTTGGTTCACCGTAATGCAAAGACTTTCATGCAGGATAGTGATTCAAGATGTTACTGCTTTCTGTTTACTTGATACTGCCTTCACAGCTGAGCCTTGTTAGTGCAAAATCAGATAGATTATCTTAAACAGCTTTCAGATCTTCAAGGACACATCTGCTTGTGCCTTTTCTCTGTGTTTCATTTTGTGAAAAGTAAAATTTTAAAAAGAAATAAATCAGAAAAGATGTATGTGTCTATAAAAACAAGAAGATTGCATTACATAAAAATCGATATAATCCATGTGAATCAAGTTTGTCAATCACTATTTGGAGTAGATTAGAATTTACTGCTCCTCTCCTTTCCATCCTAAAGAACAGAACCCCCAGCCCTTCTTCTCTGATAAGATTATTGAGTTTCTGCCCAGTATACTTCATTCCTTCAGGAGACAGGGTGCTGATAAGATTGGCAATTCATCTGATCCTATGTTGCAAATCTTGTATTACCAGCCCCAAAAGCACGGAAATGTCGATATTGCGAAAAAACAAAAACCTAAATGTGGAAGGAGTTTGGGAAGGGAAAAGCATATGTAAACTAGTCACTGGAAAAATCCTTCATTAAAGAAGAAAGATAAACAGGAACATGGGAAGCATATAGCAAGGTATGTGAATTTGGAAGCATGCTGAAAGCGAGTCTTTTGGCAACCTTGGCCCCATGCATTCAAGCCCTGTACTGCCAGGCTGATGATCTGTGGTGACATGCACTATTCCAGTCTCCCTTCTATGGGTAGCATTGTCAGTGGACATCTGTTAATGCAAATTTAGCACTCGTGTCATACGGATCCCTCTCTGTGTGGTGGGAGCTAGCTTGAAGGTGATTGCTTTGAAACAAAATGGTCAGATCAGCCAAGTTTGGTAAAAGCCTGTTCTCAATAACACTGGTTAGAGCCACTTGTGATGTCTGAAAAGGTTTAGGAGAATAGAGACTGAGCCAAAGTGAACTAAGCAGGATATTGATTAGCTTCTTTCACATTAGCTTAATTTAATATTTGGGTAACAAAGGGTTATGTGTGGTAGACTAATAGGAAGGCAGCACTGTGACATAAAAAGATTTCAGCTGAAATAAAACAAAGCAATTACAGGTTGCTCACTGGGTTGATGCAATATTCTTTCATTTCAGAACGCCTTAGTTCTGGACCCCAAATGTAACTATCTAGCAGATGTCAGCAGCAAGAAGCCTGATTCAATCTGTCTACAGCAGAAATACTGGAAAAAACCATAAGTTTTGTGTGGAAAAGGATAACCTTTTTAGGGAAGAGGCATTTTTTTTTCTCTTGAGATAGGGGAAACTAGGAATTATTTTCTTCTTTTTGGTTATGGGAAGGAATGTAAAATTCCTTGGTCTGCTTTTCACTGTCAGGACATAGATGTTGGACAAAGTGCTACATACATATTTACTACCAAATCCAGGCAATATCTTGGGGTGTTTTCAAAACTCACAAGAAGATAACTACATGAATTTTTAAGATCCAGAACTCTTAGGTCTCGCTAAATTTGCTGGGAACATTGTGACAAAATTTGTTCCTTAAAACGAACAAACAAAAAACCCTCAAACAAACAAACAAACAAACAAAAAAGACAAGCATATTTATTCACCTAATTACTTCTCAAAAATGTATCAGTCTAAGTAAATTGTACACAAAGAAGATTTTTCAGATCCAGAAATGCAGTGTAGTTTTCACAGATGAATATTGAAATAGATGAGCCCAGACCAGCTAATCTGCCTCAGCTAGCATCAGTGCACAAAATCTTATGTTTGCATCAGGTTTGTTCTGAGTTCATGCTAGTATTACTGGCTGCTGAGGTAGGGTATATCTGATGCCATCTGGGCTTACATCTGCCAGGATCCCTGCACAAAAGCCTGCACAAGCCCACCTAAATGCTAACAAAAATGCAATCCAAAATAATAGCTATAGAACCATAGACACATTGAGTGGTTCGGTTTGGAAGAGATCTTAAAGCTCATCTGGTTCCAGTTCCCCTGCCACAAACAGGAATATCTTCTACTAGAACAGGTTGGTCAAGGCTATGTCTAACCTGGTACAAGAACCAGAAAACTGTTAAGGGTGTTACTCCAGTGCAATGACTACTTTTAATTCTGGTGTTTATCAATAAAAGGAAAGGAATGCAATTAGGGATGTGCATCATGCTGTACTCCTGACGTGACAGTGATTAACAGTACAGCTCCCAGATGCAGCATGCCAACTGTGCAAAATATGACTTTTCACTTCACACCTCAGATTTGTTTCCAGTTCCATGAGAAGCACCATTATGGTGCTGTGCAAGCAAACATATGCATTACATGCTCTGTCTTATTTGCCATGAGCTCACTCAGTGAGCTTTCTGGTTTGGTCTTGACCCTGAGCCATTTCATGGGGGTAAGTGACCTTGCCATTAACTCCAGTGGGTTGGATCAAGTTTTGCATTTGCTTTCATGGAAGGTTTGTAGTGAAATTAAAAGAGCAAATGTCAGCCTTTAACCTTTGGCTGCATGCAGTTACTGGACATGATTCCTCGCAGTTGCTAGATATGGTGGTACTTTGAAAGCTCAGCTCTGCATAACCCTGCCCTCCAATTGCTCTGGCACTCTGCACATTTGCAGAAGATTTCACAAGGAGTTCAACCTCAGCTTGCTTTCTCTCTCTTCCTCCCATGTGCCAAAAATGGGCAAGTTACAGAACAAAGGAAATATTACAGAGTCGTTTCGGTGGGAGAATTACAGAGCCCAACAATTACCTGCTGTTACCACTGTGGCTGTGCTTTCTGTCATGTTATATTTCACATTTGCATAGCTGTGTGTATTTGCTCTTTCATCACTGTTGTACGCAAGCTGTAATCAGTTCATTTTATGGCTGTCTTCAGCTAAATTCTTTGTTGATTTTTAACATGACAGAAGTTGAAAAGATTACATATTATAAATAGATAATTAATATATCAGCACAGTTTGTTGCTCTCTGTCTCCATCTCTTTATGAGAATCTGTTTTAATGTTTCCTCTCCCTTTCTCTCCTCCATGTAGACTACCTGAGAATTAGAATGAAGTCTGACAGCTTGATTAAAATTTCACCTGATATATTTTTGTTTTGATAGAGGGAATAAATGGGTCATAGGTAAAAACTTCAATCACCAATCATTTCCAAGTTGGGTGATTTTTTTCCTGGGTTTGTTTTTTTTTCCTTTGGTCTTGACCATACCTTGTGTATATGTCTATGTTCTAGGAGTTTCATTTAATACACAAGTATTTCACAACAGCCGTGAAATTATCTTCTGACTGTCATTTTGGGGAAGAGATGTACGATTTCCATTTTTTGGTTGGTAAAAAAATGTGTTACATGTCCTCACTTGCAGATGAGTTTGAATTAAATCCAAGCATCCTAAGCCCTAGTCATATCCTGAATATTCTTCCACCTCCAAATCACAAAGAATACCTGTAGCTAGTGCAATAGAGCTTTGCTTCAATTTGTGGAAGTCTGAATGCTTTTTCAATAGGTACATAAAAGTAAATTTAAGCCTCCTTAAGTTCACTTTTCTTAACTACCTTCCATAAACCTTATAATGCATTTGATGGCATTCTGGGATCTTGCAGCCCTGTTATGGAAAACTAACACAGAACAAGCTGCTTTCTGGAGCTCACAAAGACCTTCCTGCAGTTTTAAATAAAGAGATAGCATAATGCATAAATCTGAGAAGTAGAGACTAGAAGAGAGATATCTCTACGGCCTTTATAAATCACAAGTCAGGTCACTTTGCAAATTCCGTGCATGTCAATTTGAAATTTCATTTCTTTTTCACACACTAGTTTGCAAGCACACATTTCTGTGTGGGTGAATAACTCCAAGATGCTTGAGAAAGCCAAGGGGGAGCAGAGGGACCTTAAGCATTTGGGGTGAAGGATGTTTGCGGGTATAGCTTAAGGCAGATTTATCAGGACCTATAAATGTTCTCTGCATTCCAAGCCACATATTAAAACCCTTTTATGGCCAGGATCTCTAAAAACTTACCCCTTGGCTAAGAAAGCTAAAGGAGAGCAGCAGCTGGACAACTCTAGTAAGAGCTACGGGAATGGGATTCAATGGCTGTATATCCTTGGGATCCCAGCACCATTCATGATGATATCCTAAGCTTTTCCTGCTGAGCATCCTTGTCTGTAGCACAGAGTTCAAGGCAGACACCCAAAAGCCTGTGCCTCATTTTGATACTTGGCCAGCTTTTCCTCCTAGTAAAATCTCATTGAATTCAGCTGAGGTGTAAGTGAAACAGGAATGTTTCTGTCAATGTATAGACTCTTGCAGAACACAGTGTGGAAACACTCAAAGGTAGAACAAAAATGTATGACAAAGACCCTAGCTGCCAGAGACTATACAACATAACAGAAAAGGAATTTAAGCATGGGGAGGATGTAATACTTCAGGAAACATGGCAGAGAAGCTGACCACTATGTATTTTCCTTCACACATAATGCGATCAGCAAGCTGTAGCTGTCTCCATCTTAAGGAGGTTTTCAGAAGTGAATGTCATTGAAATGGTCACAATTTCATTTCAATTGACTACTCTTCTCCTTCTGGGAGCCAAATTCTGTCCAGAGTTGCAACTCATCTAAGTCTTTCTCATTTCAATGGTGTGGTAGCTAAATTATAGTGAAAATGCAGTGACCTAACACACTGACACCACAGTGTGTTTTTAATATAATGCCACTGTATTATCACTCAACTTGACTTCAAAATTTCTAAAAATCTGGAAAGATTCACATTTATAAACATATGCATATATACTGTTAAAGCAATACAAAATGCCTAATGTAAATTGTTACCAGATTTGGTAGGTTTTAGTGGTATTTTGTAGCAATTTTTCGAGGATTCTTCTTTAACAAGATATCTTTTAAAATCCATTTATATGTATTAAAGCAAACTGTATGACTTTATGGTTTTTGAAAAAATCTCTAAATACTGCTGCATAATATCACTCACAAGATGTTTTGGAAACTTTCCTCTTTCCTTCATGAATAAAGTATTGCAAGAATAATCTCCTGAGAGAAGCTTGCATTTGTTGTTAATAGTTTTGGCCTCTGTTGAGTATTCTGCAAATTTATGATGCATTGTAGTTCAAGAATTGGGTAGCTTTATTTGTTTTGTGTTCTGATTCTTTTGTCTTTAATATAAGATAAAACAGCCTGCTTATCAGGAAGGGAATTTATAAAGATTCCTGAGGGAAAAAAAAACCCAAAAGCCAGAGAAAATTACATCATACAATTTTCAGTATTAATTTTAAAATATGGGCATGAAGGGCTTTTGGCGATTCCTAAGCATTTGTGAAATGTACTGAAAAAGCATGTTTTATTAAAAAAAGCCCCACGATTTTCCCGAATGAGTTTTAAAAGTTCAGAGCTGTTCTAGTTATACCACGGGTCACAAAAATGATGAGAGTAAAATGTTGCATATTTTTCCTTAAAAGTGCACTAAAAATTCTGAGTGTTGCTTACCTATTGTGCATTCAAATGGACATTCGAATGAATTTGAGGGCTAATCTACTTTAGACAACTGGCCAAAATTTGCAATTGCTTTTACAGCAGAAACCACAATATCTTGATATTTCTTTTGTCCTAAACCATGGAATTAAAACTTTCCAAAAAATATATTTTAAAAAAGCCAATTTTAAAAGAACTTCAGATAGTAAATATTTAAAGGCTTCACTGCAATAATTTATTTTGAAAAGGTTGAAATAATTCATTTAGTATTTAGCATTTGATTTACATGAAATAAACTGGTATAGCTGGAATGGAGAAGCACAATAATCATTAAAATAAAGCACTCTGATCTGGTTACTTAGAAATTGAATGCCACTGGTAAATTCCTATCAAGTGGATTTTATTAGGTCGGGATGTGCAAAAGGTGGGGAGGGTGGAAGGAATCAGTTCAGTCAATCAGGCTATTTAGAGCTTATGGATGAGATATGATAAAGACAAAAGCAAAGCATTGAAAACTAAAAACATTTGTGTAAGATCAAGTCATATTTGAGCTACTCAATATCCTTACAAGTGAGAAGTTTCTTTTGGTGGTAGATTGATTTAAAGGTAAAGTAATGAACTAAGATTTATATGAATTGAGTTTGGTTTTGGGGTCTGTTGGTTTCAGGTGTGACTGTGGCAAAAGATGTAATTTTGCAGTATTTCAGTTCTCCTTTCAGAAAAGGAGGAGAAATTCTTTTGTATCCATTCAGCCCTGTACGTTTCTGAATGGCCTCACATGATGACTCATGGTGTCTAGAGCACAGTCTCTCTCACCAGCTCATACCTTGGCCTTGGATGAAATTTGCCTGGAGCCTTACTGGCTATCACCACCCTGACATGTTTTTTCAAGAGAGTTTGCCTGTCATATCGTCCTGCTGTGAAGCAGCTGCAGCTTGTAACTATCAAGCAACATGTAGTTAATGGTGGACTTAAAAGGAAGACCCTAGAGATGAAATACATCTTCCTTCTGAAAAGACACTTGCAATACCACCCAGAAATACTAGTGAATAAACCTGGACAAAATTGCTTATCATTCATCAGTAAAAATTCCTATAGTTCTCCTTTAAGTGAAAATGCAGTACAAATAACAAATAATGCCAAAAGCTTATAGATCTCATGTCATAGTCTACAGTGTTGAAATTAAATGATTTATTATTATTGATCATTTATAGCTAAATTTACACAAATATTTGCATGCTACTGTAGTAAGACTGATGTTGATTAAGAAAGCAGTAATTGTATCTAAAGTATAAGTTTGTGACACAAGGTCCTGTGTCACAGTGCAGAGAATTCCAGCTACACCGAGAGCCTATCGTGGTCAGCAGCCGAGTGTTTCCTGCTGTTTTGGTGAGGTAATGTAACCACTGAGATGACAGCATGAAAGTAAAAGATAATTTAGCCTTGTAATTAAGGAGATAGTAAGTGCATAATCACATCTATTCATTTAATGAAGTTTGGCAAGTTTGTCCTATGATGTTAGATGTCAGTTGCTAAAGATACACATTTACATTTAATGAGTGTAATTTCTGACGTGCCTTATTTTGTTATTTGCCAAGTGAACACCTAGAAATCCCTTTTAAATGGATTAAGCAGGCGTATAAGCTTAATGCATTACAAGAGCATAATTGTACTTTTATTACTCATTAAATTTTGAGTTAATTAGGTAGCAACCAGATTTGTGATTTAATATATCAAACTTCAATCCATGGGCTCTTAGAAGAAGTCTGGGGAAGGAAAACAATTTCCAAACATAACGTGTGAGTCTTATTTCAAATCTATTTGCTTAAGGGAACCCACAATTCTGCATTTAAGAGGAAGCAGGCGCTCACTGCTGGGCTCCTCAGTTCAAAACTGAGAGGCAGAGCTCACCTGACAGCTCCTGCTGAGCACACCACACTTTGAATCTGTCATTAAGAAACTTCCTTGAGAGATCCAAGAGTGTCTTATTGTGGAATCTCTTACCTAAACAGCTGTTGGAAAGTTCAGTGACTAGCCTAAAGAACTTAGCAAAATAGAGGCATGCATCTGAAAAAAAAGAAAAAATTTCCTGATGACCTTTCTCAGGCATCTCTTTCAGAATGGAATTTCCTTCTCTCTTTCTATATAGAGGAAACTCCTAGACGGTGAAGTTGGGGTATGTATTTTGTGTTAAGACAGTCAAAATTAGTGGAAAACAATCTTATGACGATGGAAAAGAGATTTAGAGAAAAATTCTGATCAGGATTGTCTCAGGGAAAAGAGCGAGATCCTAGCATTTACCCTGGATCTCCCTAATTATATTTTTTCCCATTGATTTCATTAGGTTTTAGATTAGAACATTATGCAATTTACTTGCTCCAAATTTTGTGAGATCATGCACTCTGAATATGGAACTTTATAACCTTATTTCACTATCCTACACACCTGGTGACACTATACTTGGCAATGCCCATGTATAAGAGAATGTATAAGTGTATAAGAGAGCCATAGAATTATAGAATCATAGAATGGTCTGGCTTGGAAGGAACATCCAAAGGTCATCTAGTCAAACCCCCCTGCAATAATCAAGGGCATTCTCAATTAGATCAGGTTGCCTAAGCAGTTCTAAAAGCTCATGGCAATAAAAGCTGTAGTGAATACAGCAATAAAAGCTGTAGTGGAATTCTAGTTTCCACAAGTAAATATTTGTGGCTTCCTTTGTATAACTGGAAAAGAAAGCACTCGTTTTTTAAAGAAATATTCCTCTTCCCGCGTGGCTAATTAAAGAAATTATTCAAATGTGTGAAATTCAGTTACTTTCCATAGGGATTCAGTTTATGGGAGAAGTATCTAGAAAGATTTATTTCCAGTTTGGAAATCTCCAAACATGCAAGACTAGGGTAATTCCACCTTTGTGTTATCTACTAAATCTTTGCTTTTCAAGTGTAACCTACTGCCCTTTTGAAGCCTCTTCTGCACTTACACTTCTCTATTGAAAAATAAACCAGCGCTTTGCCAGGTGCACCAAGCTGGCAGTACTAGGTAAGATTTTTTTAAAAGAAAAGTAAAATAGTAAAGTCTCTTCTAACTATAAAACAGCATATGAATGCTGAAAAAATCTTAATGATGCAAAGCACAGAGTGGCTCACATGTAAGCTTTTGTTGGATGAACCTCCATTCCAAAATGTAATGTTATCTGATTAGGTGTGAACAGAGCTGTCAATGAAGCAGAAAACAGGACACAGCTGATAAAACAGTGAAGTTAAATAAAGATAAGGCAACTTTGTTGCAAAGCCAAAAAATTCCATTTGAGTGATTCCAGTGTAGTAATTTTAATCCTGCTAAATTTATTCTCTTGGAAATGTAATCAAAATGAATTTTCCTGCCTCCAACTAACCTGGGATTTGTTTTGTAAACTATGTAGAATTTTGTCAGGTTCCATGGAAACAATCTCTTTTTAAAGTTATTCAAACTTCATGTTTATCATTGTGCCTGGGATTCAATGACTTTCAAAATATTGGTATAAAAGCAATATAGAAAGACAGTTGCTTTGATCTCCTTTCTGAAAAGAACTTCCACCAAAGCTGGTGCATATCTGACTCAGATTTCAGGATCACATCTAAGCAGAACTCTACAAATACATCTTGGATAACTCTTTTTAAAATGGATTAATTCGAAGGAGCCATGGATTCATTTGCAACCTGTACCATGAAACTGTGTGATTGTACAATCAAACACGTGGGAATGCTGCAGCAATTTCATGGCTGATATCACAGTATCACAGTATAAGCAAGGTTGGAAGAGACCTCAAAGATCATCAAGTCCAACCCATTACCACAGACCTCGAGACTAGACCATGGCACCAAGTGCCACGTCCAAACATGCCTTGAACACCTCCAGGGATGGTGACTCCACCACTGATATAAATTTGTGTAATATCATGCAATTGTGTCACCTTTTATCAGGTGAGAACATGACCATCTCTTTGCTTGGGAAGACAAGGTCATGCTTACTGGTGGAGATTGCATCAGTAGTCTTTTTAGAGTTACCTTGATCTTGCAAGCACCTCAAGTACCAACTTCTTAAAACTGCATGACAGTGGTTTGTTCATCAGAAAGTTCACAGTCTCCTGCAGGTTTGTAATGTATGCTTTCACTCTTGCCAGAGATGGCTCCACTCAACAATCTCCCACCCCTTTTGATGCCCAGAGCCCTGAAAATTTTCTGACAGAGGAAGTGAAAATGAGTGAGTTTCCCTGCATTGTCCTTTGTGGAACCATCAGAAATAGTATGTTGGTTATTATTGCTATTAATGCCTTAATCATACCTTTGCAAAGGAAAAGTGCCTTCCATGTCCTAAGAGTAACCTCACTGAAACCTTTACATTTCACCCTGGTTCCATCATTATTAAGTGAATATTGAGTCTTCTACCAGTCTACTCCACCTGCCAAGATAAATCCTAGATACCTTTGCTGCCTTCTTCCATTTTCCAAGGGACAGAACAACACCAAAAGAGTTTTCCAGGGTAGGTACAGTTTTTATATATATGCACACACACACACACACATATATATATACACACATATATAGATAACTTGAAATTAAAGGGGAAAAAAACAGTGGGAGGAGAAGCTATCATCCTTTTGATCTTAATGTCAGTGCTGCAATATCTACTCCGAGGCAACATTAAAATAACAACATTTTCACCTAAATATTTTTGATGATTTTAGTGTACTGAAGGATCAGGAGTTCCAAGTTGTTTTGTCAAATTCTTCTCCAGAAATAATTTCAGCTTAGGTCTTCACTCGTACACAATGATAAACAGAGGTCAGATGGCAAACAGACGAATCTCAGTTTCTTCATGTCTTGACAAAAATGGTTGAGTTGTTTGATTAGCTAAAGTTTGTTACATGATTGGGACTATCTTAAATAAATTATCTGTGGCTAGAAATATCACTGTCTCTGTAATTGCAAGACTTTGTGGTCACAGTTTAAGATGTTTGGGGATAGAAAAATAATTTATTGAAAAATGATATAAAGATGGTATTTAAAGTTCATTCAGTTTAAATGGAAAGAGATGGTGATCTCTCTGGCTGCTGCTGTGGCTAGATCAAGAATATTATTTGCATTTTTTGTTTTGCTGATGCTGTTAAGCTCAGAAAGGATGTACTGTCATATTGGACTGATAAAAATGCTTGGCATAAAATTGAGAAAATTTTATGGTGACTGGTCAGATGCTGAAAAAAAAGTACTTAGAGCGGAATATCAAATGCTCTGTGTTTGCTTGTGGTAGGTGACAGGATTCACTACCTCAGCATCTGTACACAGAAATCTCAAACTGTCACTTACTCCCATCTGATTTTTTTTTCTTTCCTGCTTCCCATTTGTGTCCCCTCCTTTTTCTTTTCTACCTTTACTACATGGTTTCTAGGTGTCATGACCACTGATAAAACAACATTTTTACCAAGCTATAACATTTTACTTTGCACATTTTTTCTATATCTTCACTAACAGCATGGTGCAATCTACTCAACTCTCTTAATATTGCCATCTCTCACTATTAAGGACCTGCTTCACAGAGAAAGGAACCAAATCATCTGTACATACCAAAGAGCTGAAAAAGTGAAGGATGATTTCTCAGTCCCTAATCTACAACTGCACTAGGTACTGGATATTCGTCCTTATTTCGCATGGATTTAGTTTGTTTTAGGCATGGATAGTGCACAGACCTGAGACAGTACCAACTTTTGGATGATGTCACACTTTTTCAAGATGGGGGAGGGTGGCAGGAGGGGAAGGGTGGAAGGATTGTTATTCTGTGAGCTCTGCTGTGCCACTTGCCTTTAGCCATTTCTGCTATGCCTGGATTTTGTGAGCTTTGTAGATGAAAGGACAGGAAAACACCAAGAATAGTCAGAAAAAGGAAGATAGGGTGCAAGTGCCATTTGGCACAAGGCTTTCATAAAAGTTCATGAAATAAAGAACTAAGCAACTGCATGGAAACAAAGACATTTTCACCAAGCCCTGTGCACAGTGGCAAGGATTATAGGAATTCAGAAAACAGATCTTTGGCTGGTGCAGTTCTTGTAAGAAGAGTGTTAGGGCAGCAGGCAGATGATCAGGTGCTGAATCAGCTGAGGTTTACATGTAATGGAGGGGTAATTAATTAATGTGAGATTATATTTTTCCAAAATAATACTATTTATTAATTTTGGTATTCAAGAATCTTGCCCTCCCACCCCCACCCCAACCACTAAGTTTAATAATATTTGGTTCTTCGCACAGTCATGGAAACATTATAGAGATGATAGCATAGGATCTAGAACATTTAAGAAGTAACTAACAATAGCACAACATTAATTGAACTGGAAGAGAAAGCTCCTGAGGTCAATTATGCTGCTTGTGGTTAATTATACTGCTTGTCCACTCAAGGAGCTCCATTCTGCTTATGGCAGAAGGCTAGGATTCAATTAGATTCAGTTACAGAGTTTTGCTAAAGGTTTGCTAGAAGCTTTGAGTATTTACTCACAAATATTAATTTCCTGACTTACAGGGCTATCTACAGCTTCAGACAGTACTCAAATGCTTTCAGGGAATTCTGTCGGTGTCTTGTCAGCTGCTGAGGCTTCTGCTTCCTTCCAGGCTTCATAGGGTATTGAGGGAAAGGAGGCAGATGATCTCTGATCTTATGCTGGCCCCTCTGGGTGATCTGTGTGTCCCTTCCAGGCTCCTTGTTTTGGAAGGAGTAGGCAGGATGTCTTGCAATGTGCAGTCTTAGCACGGATGTCATGCTGACTATGCAGGCCTATCATGTGTTCCTGGTAAACTCGAAGCAGTGTAGTTTCCAGGCAATTCATGCCCAAAGTGTCAGGGTTTATTACTTTGTGGCAGAGCTAGCTTATAGTTTAGCCTAGCATAATGCTGCAGAAGGCAATGGCAGAATCACTGCCAGAAGCATAGAGAGCATGATAAGGCAGGAACAACGGCAGCAAGCATCAAGCAAGCATGAATACGACAGCAGACCATGTTGTTTTTATCAATACAACCTGAGACTAATGGGCCTTTGGACACAGAATAGCCAATCAGAAAGGCAGTTAGCCAAGCTTGACCATAGTAGTTGAAGCCATAGGCTTACTTTACCTAAATTTGGGAAAACATAGGCCTTGCACAAGGCAGGCACAAGCCAAGTGTATGTACCTTGTTTACCACAGGATGTAAACAGGAGTAAAACAAGTCCAGGCAAGCCAGGGTCCTTAGACTCAGTGACTCCAGGTATTTTGTCCACTTTGCCTGGTTGCTTCTCCCCAAAACAGAGAGAGGGAGAGCAGAACAATATATCTGGGCAAGCTGGGACATGTATAAGCCTATTTTGGCACATTCAGGCCTACCACAACATTAAGTAATTGAATATGATGTAGAAAACTGCTAAACATGACATGAGAAATTGCTGAATATGACAAATAGCAATGCAAGTGTGTGACAAAAGTTTCAGAAGGCTCCATGGAAGGTGGATCCATTGCACATGTACTTGAGGAGAAACTCTGCAAGAAACAGGTGAACTCTGTAAAAAAATGTATATGGGAGATTTTGAAGCAAGTAAAATCTTGTATGTTCAGGAGTACTTAGATAAATATATCGGTAAAAGAACATAAGAGGTACCAAATTTTAATACAGATGTACCAAAACCGGGTCCAACACACAATAAATACTTATGGTTGGGCTGTTTATTTGGGATGTGACTGGAATGGAGAAAGGGAGAGGTTGCAGATATTCCGTGACTTGTCATTAGCTGCTGAAAGAAAACATGCACACACAAAACTAAAACTACCGAAGATTTAATTTAGGATGGAACATTAATGCTAGAGTGATGTCACAGCACTTAATCAGGCTTTGCTGTCTGAAAGCAATCCAAAAGTTTCCTGTGTGCTTCAGGAACTGGATTACAGGTTGACTGAGCATACTGCAACATTTTTTTTTTTTTTTTGTAACAAAGCTCCTGAAAAGGAAAAGAAATAGTGAGGAAGAGAACAAAGGGAAGTGTGTGCAGGCGAGATTGTAGAAATTAACTCTGTGGGAGGAAATGAGGTTAAACGGCAAAGATTTTAATTTAGGCATGTACTTAAATATCTTGTTTAATTGGACAGGACAATGTACAGGAAAATACGAAAAAAATCTCAGTAACACAAACTCATGCTTTCGTTGATCTCCTAACAATCTGGCTTCTTGTGTCTTTAAGTTTTTTCCAGCTTCTGTAAAAGGCTCAATGCAAATGTCCCTCTGAAGCTGGAGGCTGCACGTGGCTATACATGCCTTTTCAAAATTCCTATTTCTGGAGTAAGAGTTATGTTAAAGGACAGGAAATAAAGAGTTGAAATGATGACTTTCTAGGAAACCAAGAGTTTAATTGTAGAGTTAAAGTGTCGCAATGTAACACAGCATTTGATGAAAACGAAAAATGTCTAATTTTGTGTGTTCAGACAGCTCAAGAACGTATCTAGATGAAATATGCATTAAATTAATATTTTTATTAAAAGAAGTAGTAAATATAGCTGGATGTTTCAGATTAATGATCACATTCCATCTGATTATAAAGAGCAGTTGCCTCACTTGAAGTTGTTATCATATCATATCTCATAACTGAAATCTCAGGATCCATAAGACTTCTAAATTGCTAAAAGTGATATAGCTAATTCACTAAGCATTACACGTCTTTTTGGTTTTTTTTTTCCTCCTACAATAAAATTATGCATCCTTTCCATCATGGAGTTAACAGGTTTGGCTTTTTGTGATTGGTATCAGCAAAGATGTAAAATTCAACTCACAGTAACTAGTGTTTGCAAAACATTAAACTGCATTTTTCATGAAACAAAAAAGATAGAAATTGCCTTTGCATTGCATATTGATAGATTACTACCTTTTTGACTGCCTTACAATTTCAATTAGGTGGACTAGTCTTCTTTTCTGACCCAAAGCTCCTGGGCAGAGTTGCCTTGTGCTGTTAAGCATCATGTTGCTTTAAACAGTGTATGAAACAGTCCCTGCCCTTATTTTGTTAAGTACTTTAGTGAAGAAAATATCAGAGCTATCATTGCCATTAGTATATTTGTTTCTGTGCTCATCGACTTGGTTGGTTCGAAGCTGGTAGCTGTATCAGTCAGGTAGTACTGCCAGGCAGTTCTGCTAGTATTCCACTGCTGCCCAAGAAGCAAAGCACACAAAGCTCATCATGAGTGAGGACATGTGTCTAGTGTCTCACCACCGACACTCTGATGCATCAAAAATAATCTGTGCTCTCTCACAGCATGGACTCTATGAATGAACTATTTGATTTGATCTAATGGGTGTGAATCAACAGGTAAAACACATAAACTCTCCTGGGGTGTCCCTGTGCTTTGCTTTGAAGTCTTTTAAGTCACTGTTCATTCAGATAGTTTGATCTAAACCTTTATCCTTTGTGTATCGTCTGGAATCACTTACCTATTTGTATTTCTTCATTAAAGCACATGTATGTTTGGATTGATCATTGCCTCATCTATTTGTTTATCTATTTATACATCTGATCATACTGATGTATGCTCACTCAAAAAGCAAGACAAATTGGTAAATTATCAATCAATGTCTCATTAAGTAAGTGGCATACAAATATCTCAGGCAAGCCCATTTTATCCCCATGCGTAGAAACCTTTTGTCTGCAGCATTTCATCAAAATGATCTAATCATGGTGAAATTCGTTTCTTGCACATTCTGCAGTGTGAGAGCTGGATATAGAAATATTACATAGGTTATAAGGAACTCAGATTTCAGACTTTCTTATTCCTAACCCAGCCTTCTCCCAAACTACCATATGTAAACAGCTGCCTGAAATCCCACATAGAGTACCGGGGATAATATATTGGCACTAGGAGATAAGTGGGAAAAGATAATGTTGTCCAGACGTGATTAAACATCAGTGACAGGTGACATAACAGCATCTCATTTAGGATGCTGTTCTTTTCTATTGTTGTAGAGATCTGAAAAGCTAATATTTAACAATCAGGTCTTGCCACCCATTTTACCTTATCCCACTGATTATTACCGTCATTATTTTATCTGGGATGAGCAATTTTTCCCCCAGCTTCTCTCATTCAGAATGCTGATTGGTCTTCTGGAGCACATTCATTGCAAATGATTGTGTAGATTCAATTCTTTCTGTGCAAGACTGGGTGATGCAGTGTTAGCTACAATAGTTACAGTTGCTGTCTTACTCATTTCACTGTTGAATATATTCACCGTGCTTCTGTATTTTAAACTGAAGGGCACCTTGCCTTGGAAACTGCCTCTGTATCCTCAGATGAAAACTGGAATACATGCAAGCAAACATAAAGCTTAAGAGACAGCTTCAAAATTTGCAGTTCCAAGAGCTTTTAAATAAAGGACTGGCAGACTCACATTAGAGCAAAACACATGAAACATGCTAATTTCAGGCTATTCTTATTACTTAGATTTCCACATGCCCATCAAGGAGTCTTTCTCAATCAAGCCTTGTGATATTTGCTCACTTAATACTTCTTTTCATTGTCCTGAAGTACCATTTATTCAAACAATAGATTTACCCTCAATTCAGTAGCATTCAGCAAACAGTAAAATATTAGGCAATAGACAAATTGGAGGCCTGGGTTTCTGGCCTGGTTTAGGGGGAAGCTGTGGAAAGCTTTGGCTTAATGAAGTTCTGTGGTGAGTTCAGATTGGAGAACTGGGCCAAGGTAGTCTATGGATTTGTGTATTTCATATTCATGTAAATATTTGCGAATAGTACTTCCATTTGAATTTCCAATTCTTTCAAATCCTGTGTGGAGCATTTTCCTTTACTCCTTTGGGGAGAGGTAAAGAGCATCTGTCTTGCTCCCTAAACCCAAGACACTTGAGTCTCTATCTTCTGTTATTAATTTATTTACTTAATAGGATAACCTGTAAAAACAACAGGCAGCTGGGAAACTCATTCTACACAAAACTACTTTTTGTCTTCTGAGGAGGATGAGATACCAGGTTAGCATCCTAGCTACATCTCCAGCAGACACTGTGACAGTGTATGACTAGGCTTTGGCACCACTGTGTAGGAATGTGGCTTGGTCCCACAGATCATCTTGTAAAAGCAGCAGGTAAGTAGCCTGATTCTATGACTCATCTAAAGAAGCACTTGCATGGGTGCATTCTCACTTCGAAGACCAGCTAGGTTCACAGTTACAAATTTCTCTGGACTGATATCCAACTGATCAACCAAATTGAAGTGATGGGATGAAGTCTGGCAAGATACTCAAGGCTGACATCCTCCTCACAAAGGTGAGGGCTTGACCAGAGGTCTAACAAGGGTGTAGCCTCTCCTTTTCCTTACATCTCCCTAACATTGGGTGAAAAACCCTTTCCTTGCTCTGGCACTTGGTAAATCCAATCCTCTGTCATTTATCATCCCCTCCCTCAATCAGCTGTGGGATTCAACTTACCTCACAAAATTCTTGCAGTGCAACCTGTGCATCTCGTGTGGTTAACTCATGTAAGAAACAGAGGTAGAATTTGGCCCTGAATTTCACATCATCTGTTGCAAAACCAACTCTGTATTGTTCCTCTCTGCCTGAAATATTCAGCAAGCAGCTGTACAGTGTGCATTTAAAAACTAATCTCCTGACCATCCTTCAGATTAACATCTTCATCTCTTTTTATTTTTTTATTGCGGGATGCTGTGAATCAAGGTTTTCTTTTGCACTCTGGAACCAATTAAGGAAAAAAATCAAAACAAGACAACAAACGACCACAAAGTAAAAACCAAAACAATACCCCCCCCCCCATTAATATTCAATGTCATCCATTTTGTGGTTAGAAAAAGCCTCTGTGCAGATACTCATGCTCACAATGTCCCAGGAAGCATTGCTGTTCAGCTTGCTAAAGGCTTGCATATAGATATTTCTCTCCAAAAGCAAAGGACAATTTTATTTTTTGCTAGGCATTTTCAAGGAGTATTTATTGTTCTGGAGATTGGGGGGATATAAAGTGAGGATTCTGGAAAAAAGCTAATGTTGCTGTACATTACAATAAAATGCTGTACTTGCAAAAGTATGTGACATTCAACATCCAGCAAATTCATTATTATTAATGTACAGTGAATGTCAAATTAATTCATAATGCTGGTATATTGAAGGTAAAATATTATCCCAGATTCACATGACACAGTTCCATTGAAAACTCACACCAGCCATTAGGGCACTGGATGGCAATTTCTGAGTTGCACAGACAGAATTTTTTTTAGCACTCCAGTTAGCTCAATTATGCAAACAAATGGCCCAGGGATGGAAGCTCGATCCAAAGCCGCATGAGGTCACTGTGGGTTTTTCCTTTGACATCAATGGGCTGAGAATTGAGTCCACAGGGTGGAGAAGGAAGAAAGGAAGGAAGCAAACAATGTTATAAAGGAAATTGGTGATGAGAAACTCTCCATCACACCTCCCTTGGGAATTTTTTTCATAACATCTTTCTGGACTGCATTTAGCACTCTGCAAATGAGAAACACCATCACCCCCCAAAAAAACCCAAACCCCCACTCCACCCCCCCCCCCCCCCAAAAACAAAAACCCTCACCCCAACAAAAAAACAAAACAAAACAAAAAACAAAAAAACCACCCAAACCCCAAACAAACAAAACCAAATGAAACCAACAACAACAAAAACCACTCAAACAAATCAAACAGACAAACAAAACCCCACAAACCAAACAAAAACCCAAACAAAAACCCAATCAAACCCAAAAAAGTAGTAACAACTTGCTAATGCAGGAGAAGGACAGAGTAGTGTTGAGAGCAGTTGCTTAGCATAGCTAGACGTATTTAAAACAGTCTCTGTTTCCTTTTATTTGCTTATACCCATCATGACTGAAACAATCTTGAGAGTAATTCCTAGAAGGAGAAACTGCTTTGTGGCATTTACATGTAGAACCCTGTTAGACCTGTATGATGAACTTATTTGGCACCTCTACCTCCATGTGGGAGGAATGCAGTAGATACAGAATACCTGAGAAAGGTTGTGAAAGACATTAGTTCTGAGAGGGAAAGAGTTTAGAACAAAGTTTATTTATTTATTTATTTATTTGTGCTGTAAAGGGAGACCGATAGGTTATTCTAGGTGATTTAGAGCTTTTTGCTTTTCGTGTATAATATCATCAAATGGAGTGGCAAATTGCCTACATTACACTGGAATGACTTTCTTTCTCTCTTTCTTTCTTTCTCTCTTTCTTTCTTTCTTTCTTTCTATATGGATTGTCTTATATACTTGCTGTTGAAAATAACATTCATCAGGCAAAATAAGCCTAAATAGAATTTTCCATTCTTTTGATTTTCTTTCATCAGTCTCTATTTGCTTTTGAGGGCTCTTTTCTCTCTTTTCACTGCTGTCTTTATTTTTCCACTACCATTTTCCTTTTTCACACTTTTCCTAGGGTAAACAAATGTACAAGCTTATTGTTTTCTTCCTCCTCTCCACCCAAAATGTTAAACTACTTCGTATTTTTTCTGTGTCTGTTATTGATGTTCTCTGCAGTCTCTTACTGTGATTGCTGTTTCTCAGCACTTAGTTTCAATAAGAAATAAGTCACGACTGAGAGTGGTCTTAGCTAGCCAGTGTAGTATGAAAAGCTTACTTGATGTAGGAGGGAGCTGTCAAGTCACTGATTCACCTTACATAATTCTCGTAGGACTACTTGCTGTTTCAGGAGCAGACCAAGTGTTTAAAGACCAGTAAGTATCAGACTCCATTTTCCCCTTCAGTGTTAAACACACTTGTCTGTGGTCTTGTTTGTCTCATGTTCAAAACTGGCGGATCAAAATCTGCTCTCTATGGCATCCTGGTAAATCTGGAATTACTTCATTGTTTTCACTAGAGTCACACCAGCTTCAGCCTGATAAGATGCAAAATAGAATTTAGCCTCAAAATGAAGCAGATTGTGGAAGATTTAGCAATTATTCCTAGGATGAAATAAGCTTCTGCCAGAAAGTAACTTTCTCACTGATTTACCAAGTCTATGCTGCTGGTTAAGGACTTTTTACCTTTAGAGTATAAGACAAATATGTGTCTAATGACTTCAGATTGACTGTTGAAAGCAGAAGACCACTCAGCAGTTCCAGAGACTTGAGAACTACTTCCTGGAATAATCTATGGCCAGGAAACTATTTGTACGTTTACTCTGGGATGAAAAATGTGTCTTCAAATCTTGGTGTTTTGGTTTCCAACCAAGGCATACGGTCCACGTCTCATGCAAGTAAAATTTCATCCCTCTGAAATCAGAGGTGTTTTGATATTGAATGTAACAATTCACAGTTACTGTCCAGAATGAAGAACGCCTACCAACATGTTGCATCTAAGTAAACAAGATATGAATTAATATTAGTTCAACACAATACAGTACTTTGGTGTCTCCTGTCCTCCTACAACATGCACTGAGACTGTCATGATTAGTCAGATCAGGGCTCCCACAAACTGGAAAATATCCTCAGCCCTGATGTATATTAATCTGCTTCAAAGTAGATTACCATCTTCTTGAACATTGTAGAAATATGTTTACAGTAAGGAATCTGTTGTCATGACTTCATGTCAGTCTGCTCAAGATAAGCTCCATCTCGTGTGCTCCTGTAAGCCAGGAGTAGCTGTACTATCCATTGTTGAAGATGAGTGGGGTAACCCTCCAGAAAGACCAGGTGACAATATGTCAGGTGGTAGTTTGACCAAATAATTTCTTTGTTTATGAAAAACACAGCACCTTTCAGGATTCTGACTACTCATGGAAGAAGGCAAGTGGATAATGAAATAGAATCTTACAATCACAGAATAGCTTAGGTTGGAAGGGACCTAGAACTCTTTCAATTAGTATAATCAAAAAATAAAGAGGTTTAACAATTCACACATCCTGAGATGTGGAGTTTATAACATCATTTCTCAAGGCATGTCACGGAAACAAGCACCACATGCAGTATTTTTGTCAGACAGTGAGCAAAGTCAGGAGGTACATGGATTTGAAACCCTCAAGGAAAATCCAATTTCTGTAGGGAAGTCTTGACTTTCTCACTCTAGTGGAAGAACATGCACTATAAATCTTTGTTCTGACAAACTGAGCAAACACAGGCGTCAGGGTCAGTTCCTAAATAACACTGTAAGCTAGTGCTAAATAACAGCCCAGTGTGTTGCTAGAAACTGAGCTGCACTACAAGAAGATCAGAGCTACTGACTTCTTGCTTAAGCCCCCTTTTTGACTGAGATGCTCTTTGTGCTTTTCCAAGTCAGATTATTAAGGCAGATCTAAAAAGGACATTTATCTAATACTACAAAATAAAAAAAAAAAACAAAATGCAAAGAAATATAATGACTTGCCAAAAGGTATCTCAAGTAGAGTCCAGGTATTTTGAGTGTCATATGTTTCTCACTGCTGTATCAGACATCTAACCCTCTTCTCCTTGCTGCAATGAGGAAATTACCTTTCATTATAAAATGTTTAATAAAAAAAATATAAAATATTGTTTATAATTGTTTATGAAATGTTGCTCTAGTGACCCACCTTACAGTTTCACCCTAGGAGCACTTCCATCTGGACAGTTTAAGATTGGGAGGAAGAAGAATGAGTGTCAACTTTGTTTCTGTGTAATAATGAACACTAGTTTTCTGTATTTCATTAGAGACCCAAAGAACTTGATATACTGCATCACTTATTTCAGGGCTACTTCATCAAAACCATGCAGCAGGCTGCAGATCCAAAATTTTGAATACATATGGAGCCAATTTTCAATGAAAATCTGAGCATACTAAAATTTTTAAATCCCCTTATGTAGCACATCCAGGTTAGACTGGAGGAGATTCTGTCCCCAGTAGACTTTCCAGGGGGTCTAAGTTGGTGTAATACTATCTCTCTGGCAAATAAATTCATGTGAGAATGGCCAACCATTTACTATTATATTCCCTGTCAGCCTTCAGAAATGTCAGTTACACAAGCTCAGATTGTCTGTCAACACTGTGAGCTGCTGGTGGATATCTCCAAGACAATCACAGGGGACCTGAGACAGTCTAAATTGCCGCAAGAGGAAACCTCACTTAAGCCTATGTATACCTTCCACTGCTGAGAGGAGCTTGCACCAGTTACGACTTGTAACCTAAAGTCAGTGGTGTCTTGGGCGACTCTGTCATGTTTCAAAAAGCACACTGTGGCCACTAGTTATGTTCATTGTGTTTGGTGCCAAACAGTGGTATTTCAGATGGCACACATACAGGGATGATGTAGAAATGATAATTAGAAATTGATGACACCAAACCGAGACTTGTTCTTTTTACCATCTTTGGCTTTGTACAATTTTCTTTCATTTCAATAGTAAAAAAAAACATTTTGAATGCTGCATATTTTTCCTTTAATTCTTCATTTCAACTTCTGTTTTAGGATTAATAGCTTTCTTCATAACCTCCCCTACCCACTCACAAGCATACTATATGCTGTGCTCTCTTTCTTCTCTGGAGAAGAAAGAGAGAGGACAAGATCTAAGTGTTGAAAACCAGTTGCTGTAGATAGAGTTCCCTAAAGATTTAAAACAAATGTCATACTTTCCTTTTGACCTAGGTATTAATGATGCTAGTGGGAAATCACTCATTCTTAAAACACCAGTTTATTTGATTTGTACATCATCTCATTGTCAAAATGAATACAAGAAAGGCTACAGAAGGTCAGGCCAAAGCTCCACCAAGCCCTGGTCAGTATTCACCAGCTCCCTGAACATCTGCAAGGATGGAGGGGAAATATTGGAGTCATTGATCTGCGTATCTTGCCGATGTCTTCTTTTTCTTTTCAGACATATGATCCATACACCTTTTCCCAGTTCATTGGATTCTTTGGATTTTTGTTGTTTGTTTGTTTGTTTGCTTTCCTCCTGACATAATTTGATTTCTTTGTGTTTATCCCTGCTGTATCTTCCATTTCTGGAAAGGGTTATGAGTTTTTCTTAGGGCCAAGTCTCAGCTTGATAATATGGGCAATGGTGGTAGATATTATTTAGAGAGAATATGTAAGGCTGTCTGCTGTCTTCAGCATTCATAGTTGTGGATTAGCAGAGGCAAAGGAGTGGATCAGCTCTTTATTGTCATTTAACAGTCCCTGACAGATTTTTCTACTCATGATTAACTGTTATAGAATCACAGAATCATAGCATGCTTTGGGTTGAAAGAGACCTTTAAAGGTCTGAACAAACCCCGCTCTCTCAGTGTTTTTCCAGAGGAGGGGTGTTCCATCTCTTTGTTGTTTGTGGCCCTTCTCTGAACTTGGTCCAACCAGCCCATGTCTATCTTGTGTTGAGAACTCCAGACCTGGACACAGTAGTTCCTCTCCAGTCTCAAAGAATTGAACATGATCAGGCAGATTGTTTTAAGAAACTCACAATCCATCTGAAACATCAACAATCTGAGCTATTTGCATATCTGAAAACTTTAAGCCTCCTTGTTTATCCCCAGATGGTGAAACATGCTTAGATGCAGAAGATCCATGAAGCCTTAAAACAGCTTTACCACATATGCTAAGGATCTTTTTTGCAGTCGTCCTTGACTTTCTGCCTGAAGTTCAATACAGTGCTGAAGATGAGAGTTAACTTCAACCTATGAGTGACAACTGGAATAGTCCAATGTGGGTCCACTACTTTCCATGCAAATACAGTGAATGCTCAGGCCTTGCCTCACTCTGCACTTACCCAATTCCCATGCTGTTTCCAGATCCTAATGTAAACAACTGAAATCTTCCTTGCTTGTGGTCTAAAGATAGTGGGTGATTTCTTTCTTCTTATGTTCAGCTGGAGACACTGAAAATATTTTCTTCTGATGTCAGCATCAGAGTAGGGTTCAAGTTAACCAATGTCACTTATGTGCTTTACTGTACAACTCCAAACCCCAGCAAGATGAAGGAAATGCTAAACCTACACGGAGTGTACAGGATGGTAGGGAAATGCCTCAATCTGCTACCTTTGGTGCTACAAAAGCGTAGGATGAATGAGACTGTAAATCAACACAAGGAGTTTTGACTACATATGTAAACAGCATATTGTCTTCGTTAAAAACTGTTCCTAATGCCTGTTACATTTTGTATTTCAGCTATGCTTGAAACGTGACACATTTACCAAATAGTCCTTTCTTGTCAATACAGCCCTGTTTAAAAAGGGGATGGCAAGATATTACAACTGGGATCACTGCAGTAGGACAGGCAGTATTACCAGCCAGCAATGCTGACACAACATGTCCTGATTAGAAGAGTGCAACACATCTGCAAGGAAAGAAGTGTCATCTCTGTTCTGTGATGTAGTATGCTAAAGGGCACTTAGGAATGAAATGCTAGTTGAAAAACATGGTTCTGCTGGGTGCTTTTATATTAAGCCCTGGTGCTGAAGACACTGTGATCTTTAGGGTCACCATCAATGTTACTGTCAGCTTCACCTTCATTCCCAGAAAGGTGATGGAAGGACTTCTACTGAGTGCTGTCTCTAGGCACATCAAGCATAAGCAGGTCATTAGGATCAGTCATCATGGTTTTACCAAGAGAAAGTCATATTTAACCAACCCGATAGCCTTTGACGAGGACATAACTGGGTGGATAGATGATGGTAGTGCAGTGGATGTGGTTTATCTTCATCTCAGGAAAGCATTTGACACCATCTACAACAATGGAAAGTTAATTCTGTAATTCTGTGTAATTTTGTGATCCTGCTAGTGCCCACTCTTTTCCAGAACAGGATTTATAAAAAGGGTTCTAGTGTTATTGGGTTCTTTCTTCCCAGGTAGATTCTCCAGGGATAAGCTTGAGACCTGGCTTGCAACACAACACAACTGTGTTTTCTATAGCAGTGAAGACCACAGTGAAACTTGTTTTCTGTTCTTTCATGTTTGTGAAATGGAGGTCTCAGTGTTTACCTGGGTTTTCTTTTTTTTTTTTTTTTTTTTGTTTTCCCCCACAGGGAAAATTGCAGAGTTAATGCTACATAATCAGTTAGTACCAGCAAGATGAACTTTTTAAAATTTCATCTGAAATAATCTTAGCTAGGGCAGTGTTGCTACTGCTTCTGATGGACTTTCTGATGAGTAACAGATGCACAGTCAAGTCCTAAGTATTTGCACATCAGATGCTTCTTGATAGCACAGCAAAGAACCAACATAGTATAAAACTCTGTTATTTACCCTTTTTTAGTAAAATAGTTGCAGCCAAATAGTTGCAGCCATAGGTTCTTTGTGTGATATTGCATAGAGATGTTTACTCTGCCCATCATCTCTTTGACCTTCCTAAATATTGTACTTTTTCACTTATGAAGAAAGATTCAGGATTTTGACTTCTAGGTGGAAATACTTTATTGTTACACAATCCTTAAAAGATAATTTTCATAAGATGACTATTTGGAGCCAAGCTGCATTGTCAATTCAGCACCTTTACTGGAGCCTGGCACTGCAACTATTGCAATGAACTTTCAGAGACAAATATGTTAGGAATGAATTATCAGTTGCCAGTAGACAGTAAGAATTGTGTAATCAGTTAAACCTGTATGGATGGTGTGTAGGGATCAGACCTCTGTGGTCACCACTGCTTCAGGGTGATCAATGACTCAGCACTGGCTGATTCTGTTGCTGGCCTTGGAAGCAATTGCTCAAAGATAACCTTCTTCCACAACTACAACTGGCTGACTTGATGTGTACAAACAGAATTGTTCAGACTTAATCATCATGGTTGAAATCAGTTTTGGGAGAATGACTGCCAGATAGTGCTTTGACCTGCAATTCAACCTCACTAGGTGCCTGCCTTGCTCCTGTTGGTAGCCTCAGGGCAAAATATGATCCAATTTTTCAGCAGTGAAAGTGAAATTGAGTTTTTGTGCCCCAAAAGGTGCTTTCACTCTGAGAAAGGCTGGGGTAGAGCTGGGAGGACAGTTATTTTTTATAAGCAGGACATGAAGTGGCTAGACACCCTTTTTTCTCCCATAGTAGCTTCTACTCCATCTCACCTCGGGTGTCCCCTCTCAGCAGTCAGCCTGGTATATATCAAAATGACTGTCTTGGGGCACAGTGTAATCTGAATGTGCCCTGGATCTGCCTCTATCTCCCTGAGCTGCTGGTCTTTGATAGTTGTTGAGCTTTGCATCAGGCTAGTAGCCCATCAATAACCAAAAGAGGGGAAGACTAGACCTCAGCAAGATTTAGAACACATGCATGCAGAAAGAAAAGTAGGAAAAATTGAAATGATAAGGGTTTTGAGCTAATGCTGCCTTGATTGCCATCCAGGGGAGCTGCCCTGTGCTTGACTGGCTGCTGCTGAAAATCCTAGATAAAGCAGATACTCCATAAAATAATAAAAAATAGTCTCTAGTTCCTAAAATAGGACACACCACCTCTTTCAAAGCCAGGTGTGGTATATGGACATGCATGCCAGGGGTTGATTCTTTCCAAGATGCAAAAAAAGGAGAACATAAAGCTGTGGCATGAGACATGTGTTTCAGGTGAGTGATTTATGTGTAGCCTGCATGATTGCCTGAAAGGCTTGTCACAGAGCGACTGTGCTGAGGTGTCTGTTTCTGCATACTGAATATTTTTTAATGAAGGCCAGGCACAAAGAAAGAAACAACAACTTACTGTGGATCTGCAATTCTTCACAGGTTCATAACCTCTCTGGTCTCCCTCAACAAAGATGATCATTGTGAGGAGTAAATGTAAAGCAGCTTTGCATGCTCCCAATGGAATGAGTGCAGGGGCTCAGTAATGTGAAATTTGTAAGCTTTGTCTTTCCAACTCTCACATATGGTGATGTCCCCATAACTCTGGACTTTTTTTCTTTTCTTTTTTTTTTTTCCCCCCCAAGACATTTTTGTTTATAAATGCTGGATTATGAATGCTGAACCAGGATGTTTGAGATCTCAAGACTAGCTAGCTCTGGTCCTGACCTCTATGGCATATTGAGGTTACGTTATAATTTAATCTGAAAAACACCTTAACACCCTGAGCCTCTGGGGTTTTGATTTTCTAAAAACAAATGGTTAGTAAATGTATGAGAAGGTGACCTAATTTCCCTTTCATATGGTCTTCAAACACCAAATTAATGTCATCAAGCAAAAAGGGTCAATGAAGGACACTTACAACTAAAATTTTTGAACAGATGAGAGGGTAAGGGATATTAAAACAAACAATAGGAAGAAGAGACTTAAGTAATCAAGGTGAGAAAAAACCTCCTACCTAGGAGTTATAGGAGAGTCATAAAGAAAAAGCTAAATGTTTTGTGAGAGGTGATAGGTCAGCAACTCCAGCAGTGTCCAGAAGAGTTTTTATCCCCTGGTTGCCTGGTTTAGTAACTTGATGGCAGAGTTCTGGCAAATGTGTGAAATCAAATTAATATTATCCCCTATTTTTGACCAGTTTAAAAATTAGTATTCTTGTTGAAAGCAATGACACTCACAGAGTACTTAGTGTCAAACCAGAAAAGATTCTGTTCACTTGATCTGAGATGTTCTTTTGTGGAACTACCAAGAGTTCCACAAGAGGTTGATAGAGGAATGCTTTACCTTGTCCTTCTGTGAAAGAGGCATCCTATCCCACCATCTATCAAAAAATATGCAATCAGCAATATCCTGAATCTGAGCTAAAGTACAGCTCTTTAGCTTCTTCCATTAACTGAACTGCAGGCTGTATTTGGAAAGTTTAGCTGAACTTATTGAATGAACAGATATTTCTGATATGGAATCATTTTGGTTCCCACAAGCATTTCACATACAGTTTTATTTTAAAGCTGGTTGGCCATCTCCAGTCAATGCTGAACAAACAAGCTGTCTGTCACTGTAAGCAATATCTGGGATTTCCTTCTTCTGCAATAATATGACACTGTACTGCAGGTGGAATTTTCCATGTTCCACAAAAATGATTATTTAATGTGATTTTCCACCTGAAAATGGAAACCACAGTGCAAAACAAGGATTTTTCTGCTATTTGTTTTAGCATCTGGGAACTTGTTAGATGGTAGTACTGGAACTCTATTATTTGTTGCCCTTAGTTCTGGACAGCACATTTTCTTAGACTTTTCTTAGTCTTCTTAGACTAAATTGTCCTGGGTTCAGTTGGGACAGAGTTAGTCTTGTCAGAAGATGTGAGAGGTTACACCCAGGAGAGCTAACTGAAACAGACAGTGGAGTATTCAATACCACACTGATGTTATGCCTGCTGTATAAGAGGAGCTCTGGACCTGGCAATCATGACAGTTTTTGGTGCATGTGGGGCTGGATGAGAGGGTCATGTTTTATTTAATTATCTTTGTATATTACTTCATTAGTATTATTGTTATTGCTGTTGCTTCTCCATTCTTTGGGTTGTTCTATTAAACTTCCCTAAGCTCAACCCATGGCATTTTGTAGTTTGCTACCAGTTTGCTACCAGTTTTCCTTCCCATCACACCAGGCTGTGCATGTGGCTGTGTGGGGCTTAGCTACCAGCTAGGTCTAAACCATGGCATCGATACTGACAAGCACATCTCAAACACATGGAGGTGAAAAGATTGCCATAAGACAACATTAGAAGCTATGGAAGAGCTGTCATGTGACTTCTTGTTCCCCTGTGGTGCCTAGAACCGTGTTCTGTCCTCTGCAATAGCCATAGGAGAGACCTTAATTTCCCACTTAGCTTCACCTCCTCTCGTTGTTTTCCTGCAGAAGTGACCTTGACTGTACCCCCATCATTTGTTGAAGTTCTTTGGACAGATGAATTAAGAACACAAATGATGTCAGTGGTGTGGCAGCTAAATGAAGGAGAGGAAGAGGTGTAAAGTTTCTTTGTTTCTTCTGATAAAAAAACCACGCCTGTTGTTATTATAATTCAAACTCGTTGTTTTCACTGGGTCTTTAGCTAGGTTTGGGAGAAAAGAGAGGGAACTGTTACAACACCAGATCTGCAAATTAGTCTATGACACATTTACTTGAATCATTCAAGCCATATCAGGCAATACCAGACTTAAACCTGATCTCTACGCTGAACAGTTAAATTTCTTGATCTGCAGGGAAAAACAGTGATGAATATTAATTTTTATTAGACATTGAGTGGCTCTAAGTATTTTCACAGAGAGACTTAGTATCAGATGTTTGTCATCTGGGACTACTGCATATACCATCTGAAATCCCTGCGGCATGAAGCAGTGGTTACTCCTTTGCTGCCAGAAATGTTAGCGAAGCCACTGATGTGGCCACTGGGATATGTGCCAGCCCTTCCTAATAAAAGAGAGAAGACTAAGCTCACAAGACAACTTGCTGCTGGGCTAACTTGCTTTAGCCACACGATTTTCACATTTTCTGCAGAATGAATTAAATGATCCACATCGACCATCAACAACAGGAGTAACTCAATCTACAGTTTAAAGACCTGGTTGAAGCCCTCACTTCCTCTAGCTAGCTTCAGGCACTGATGACTGATAGTGGGACTTGTAAACAAACCAAGAGAGATAACACAGTCCTGTTCATCTTCAGTTCCCTACTGTCACAACTTCTTTTTCCTAACCAGGATAATGTTTATCCTAACCTAGGTACCTCATGTCTCTTGTAATCAGAGCTTTATCCTAACCTAGGTGCCTCATCTCTATTATAGTCAAAGAAATACATTCTTGTGTATTTCAAATGAAGCAAATAGTTGTAGTTGATTATGGATAAATTTCAGACAAGTCAGAATCCAAGTACTGGATTTGGATTTAGCTGTGAATTGCAAATGTCAATAGAATATTTTTTTTAATAGGTTCAATAGATTTCTTCGAGAAGAATTACAACATATTTTCATGGCCATTGTGGTTCAGAATGAGAATGGTGAGTAAGCATCAGCTGAATTTTTGACATTACAAAGACATATTTTTGCACCAAAATTAGCAAGAAGTGGCTGCTCTGTCAATCTCTTCATCAAAATTAGGTTAGGGTAATAGGAAAGCCACTGCTTTCTCCTTGTGTTTTGAATGAGTTTAAATGAATCAAATAAAATTCACTCAAAAGCCCTAAAACACCATAGCACAATTGGTAAAGGTAGATGCATTGTCTGATTAAGAGAAATCTGCCATTTCCGCGGTGTGACTCTGATCCAACAGCAGACAGCATGTAGCATGTAAGGTGGAGCACTTGGTTCTCCATTTTGCAATGGATTAAAAGACCTGCCGTGGCTGCCAGGAACCTTGTACTTAACTTGATCAAAGTTTGTCAAACCCAGTAAGTTTCATTAATCCATACTGTCTCAAGAAACAAATGTTTTCCAACAAAATTTGTGTTTTGCCTGAAAACAATCCGGATCTGTTTGTGGCTCTCTGTGCTAGACTCCTCATTCAGAAAGAGCTTCTGCAGTGATTGATTTCTTAACTTGAAGACACATCTCTAAGGAAAATGTACAGTGAAAATGTGGCTTTCCACAGTCCACTTATGTTATAGAGTTTCCAAGGCTATGGTCATGTGGTGCTTCACAGAAGAGGTTATGTTGTAGTTATCCCACAAGCACTTCTGTAAAATGCATGATTACCATTATCTTTATAACTAATAACAGACTTCTAAAGCTTTGAAGTTTTGCTTTCTTTGCTAGCTTGGGAGAACAATAGCAAGCAATGAAGACCTCAGGGTTTCTTCAGTATTTCTTTAGTGGAGAACTATAAATCAAAAGTAAAACTAGTGGAGACATCATCTATGAGAGAAGGCAGATTACTTTTACATGAATACAACAACCATCCTTATTCAGTCTTTGCATAGTCTGAATTTATTTTTGTTCTTGAAATCTAAAAGAAAGGGTTTAAACTGGAAGAGGGGAGATTTAAACTGGGTGTTAGGAGGAAGTTCTTCACAGTGAGGGTAGTGAGACACTGGAACAGATTGCCCAGGGAGGTTGTGTCTGCTCCCTCCCTGAAGGTGTTCAAGGCCGGGTTGGACGAGGCCTTGAGTGACCTGTACTAGTGGGAGGTGTCCCTATGGCAGGGGGTTGGAACTAGATGATCTTTGAGGTCCCTTCCAACCTTACCATTCTATGATTCTATGATCTCTAAATTTAACTCTTCAATTGGTCAATGCATTTGGTTGAATATTAATACTAAGAACATTTAAAACACAATTCACTCATAGCAAATGGTTTCCCACAGCTGACAAGCAAGCAGAGGACCCTCTGAATTTGTTCTGTTGTGCTTGTCACCTAGAAATCATAGAAGAATGGTGCTTTACATTTTTGAAAGCATCATAAATTCAAAATATGTACAATTGCTCTATGAGTTAAAAAAAAAACAAACCCATAGGAATATCTTTTTACTTCTAGTCAAAGGGTACCTCTGATGAAAATACTAACTAATCAAAACTTCTTTTCACAGGCATGTAAAAGATTTGATGAAATTTTTGTTTAGAATGTTTTTCAGCATGTGGATTTGCTGGTCAAAAGAAGTAAGATAGTAAACTAGACCTTAGATCAAAACACAAAATGTGAATAACATTGCAATGTACTAGAGTCCACTTTCCCTTGTTCGTTTTCCACTGAGACATTACTAAATATCTCAGTTAACAAAGAGGAAAAAATAATAAAAATCTCAAGAAGTTCTGAATTTCCTGCCTGGCTCCACTTTTAACAGTGAACAAGTCAGACTGCACAATACTGAAGAACTGGAAGCAGAGAATGCCACAGGGAGAAATTTACCCTGGCACAAACATGCTGTTGCTCATATTTGTCAAGGACACCAGAGTTAACCATTGCTCCTTCTGGGAATATCTTGGGATTTGATGTGAATGTAAATGTCTGTAGAAGTTGTCAAATACAGCCTCTGTGTTAAAAATACAGCCTCTATGATTGTATCAAGAGCAAAATTCTGCTACTTCTGTACTCAGCCTGTGCACTGAGTCAGTGGCAAAAAATGTAGCAGCAGTGATGGTCAACATGTGGGTTTTTATGTGTCTAACATAGGTAAACTGTGAGTTTTGGATAGCTGCAATCTAGTGATCATGTATGAAGGAACAGGCTAAAATGTGTGAAAATCTTCTTGCTGACTCTGCTGGAAATATCTCCTGTAACATACCAGCTGCTTTTTTATTTTTTTTTCAATTCTCCATCTTAAAAAGCATGAGTGGCAATTTTTAACTGATATTTCTAGGAGACAGTGAATCCTGCAAAGCAATGTGTGGCAGTATCAGAAGGCGTGGGACAGCTTATAGTAACTGGTCAATTTTTATTTTTTTTTTAATTTTTTTTTTTTAACAGAGGGTGTAACATAGATGGTGCTCTATGGCTCCTTTTCTATTTCTAAAGTATTTTCTGGTGCTTTAGTCACAGAAAAATCATATGAGGCATATTGCTTCCTCTCAGATTGAGGTCAAAATGTGTTAATGTCTGGTGGGAAGGGCTGCAGAGTCTGAGGTATGATGTACTGGAAGAACCATTAAAATGCAGGTAAGGTAGAAACAACCCTGCAGTGTATAGGGGTTAGATTCCTGTGGTGAATTGCAATGAATTGCTGAGGTGATCTTATGGGATTTAACTAATGATAAGTCATCAAAGACTGGTTAAGATGAAACTAAGCGCAACCATGTAAACAACGAAAATAGTGTGTTAGGCTATGTCCCTAACAGGCCTTATTTCTCCTTTGAAGGAAAATACTTGAAAGAGCTTAGTATCGTTATTTAGAGGACATTAAGCTAAAGCAATTAATTTAAACAAATAAAAAGCTACTGTTGGCTGTTCAAATCTTTTCTACTTTTGGATATAAGCAGTGTTAACTCCAGTAACATTGTTACTCTTTGAAGACTTATGCTGAGGCATAAGCCCATAGTGATTACATAGGTACTATAGTTATGTCAGCTCTCACTACACTGTGCCTTTCTTCTTTTGTTCAGGGCACATCAGTACAGAGCCAGGAAAGCACTGAAAGGAAAACCCGAGCAAAGTGGTATGAAGAAGATGTAGATCATGAGGGCAAAAGGAAATATATCTGGGACTTCTACAAACCCATATCTTTCTTTCTGGTGTCCATCGTTATTTGTAAATGCTCCTTCCTACTCAATAAGACATTCCAGAAAAGATTGAATTACACAAACTCTCAGCATTGTTCCCCTGAAAGCAGTGAGGAAACAGAGAGACAAACTCTTTGTTTTACACGTTCATCTGTCCAGGAGAATGCACAGGATAGAGGAACAGAGCACTAGACAAAGAAGTTACAGGCAAAAGTTTCCAGCATTTAACCCATTTCCATGCTGGGGCAGGATTACTCCTTATTTGTACATTGAGGAGTCTGTTGTCTAATTTTGACCATCGCACCAATGGGATTCCTACCACTCTCCTTGGAGACAGTGCCTCAGATAAAACAGGATCTTTCCACAACAACTGGCAGAATTTTTTTTCTTGTAAAACTGTCAGTGTACTGTCAGGGCCAGGTTAAGGACTACAAAGACCAGATTTTGGTAACTGCTGAGGGGAAGAATAGGATAATCATGTCAGCAACATTACTGGCTGGGGAGCAGTCTCTGTAAATGAGATTCCTTTTGAGGTCCTTAACTCTGGCAGTTCCTCTCCACTGTTTGAAAGACTGACTTGTGACTGCCATTGGAATGGGCTGCCCAGGAAGGTGGTGGAATCACCGTCCCTGGAGGCGTTCGAGAAAAGACTTAGTGCCATGGTCTAGTTGATATAGATAGGGCTGGGTGACAGGTTGGACTGAATGATCTTGGAGGTCTTTTCCAACCTCGTTGATTCTATGATTCTATGATTTTCATCAAGCTGAAACGAAATCCCTGTGCTACTGTTTTCCCAGTGGTAGTTCAGATTCATAGTGGCAAGGAAAGAGAGAGTGGAGGCAGTTTCATATTGGGTCAGGTAGTGACAGCTCTTGGTTTTGGGATATGTTAAGGAGGGCTACCCTACTGTGGCTGGCTACCATAGATGCATTGAGGAGTCATGAGAAAGTTCTGTTGATTTAGACTGGCAGTTTTCAATGATTATCATCAGCAAGATCTTCTAGAGAAATTACAGTCACAACTGGCATCAGGAGTTTGGAAGGAAACCAGTGTCTTGAACTGTTTGTGTCAGTCTTTCTTGTCTTTATGTTAATTAGTTTGGGTTTTTGTTGTTTATATTTTTGTCCCCCCAAGAACTTCACGAAATGCAGTGAAACAAAAGTATGAGCTGCAATCTGTGAGTCTTGAAAATTTGACCCTTAATGTCTTTTCCTGGTTTTGCTTTCCTCCTTCCAAGGGTGTTGCAGGCTCATGTTTCTCCATCATTTCATAGGAGCTCTAAACTGGGCATCCACAACTGCAACCAGATAAAGATGGAGTAGTTTCCTGTCCAGTATCAAATCTGGTATCTAGTTTTTGCAGCAGGGCAGGATGACATGAGATTGCAGGGGTGGGTGAAGAATAAAATGCTTTTCCTCAGCTCAAGGAAACCCAGCCTACTTCTAGCTTTTAGTTTAAACAAATCATCCCTCTTCTATGTCAACTTTTTCTCAATTTGGAAATGTGTCTTTTATTATAATAAGGTTTAACCCCTGCCCCCATCTTTCTGAATTTCAGATCCTCTGAAATATAACATAGCAAAAGAATAGAGATTCAGGAGGAGGAAGATTCAGTGGCACTTTATCTGCCTTCACAACATTATTATTCCCACTCTTAGCTCATCATATTAGAGTTATTTCCAGTGATTGCATGAACAGCTTATTGCTAATATCTTTGTCAAGTACAATAGTTTAAACATGCATTCATGGCACAAGTACACTCAGTAATCACATTTCTAAGACATGGTTAATCAATTAGGAACAACATTGGCATGGAGATGTATTGCCAATACTAATTGTCTTCTGTTGCTCACACCACTTACTCTGTTCTGCTTTCTTCATTCCCTTCATTTCCACCGAGAATCCAGATCTACACAGGGGGAAACTGCTAAGCAGTTGTGTGTTGGATGCCAATATCTGAACTAAGTTTCCTGGCCCACTCAGCTCTGATATATGAGCAACAGGCTTTCTACTGACAATAGCTAGGAAGGAGAGAAGATAGCTGTTCTAAGCAATATAGGCACATGTATCTGCTGTTACAGGTAACCGATTTCCTACTATCTTTCTTCAGTCTTTCCTGTCTCTTTTTTTCTTTTTGAAAAAAAAAAAAATCAAAGTAATATAGTTTATTGCATGAAATGTAATTTAATCTGAATAATAAGTAAAAAAAAAATAATAGAAAAGAGAGGTTTTGGCAATACAGGAATATGCATCATCAAAATGGAGGCAAAAAGGGGCCAACTTAATACAACAGTAAATAGAAATTATCAAAAGTGTGATTAACTTCATAAAAAAAGAGCAAGGCAGATAAGAAATAATTCTTGCATTGCTTTTTGAGTGAAAGGCAGTGATGGTAAAGTACCTATGAAGGAAAAAGTGAGGCTTGAACACACTTTGAGTCAGATATTAATTGAGTGTGGGAATAAAGGAGGAAGAACACTGGAAGAGTTTGTGCATTGAATCTGAAGACTGCAAACAAGATGGTGAATATAATATCAGAGACTTCAGAAGAGAAGTAGAATGAAACTCTAGAGGGAATATACACTCAACGGAGATTCAGCAGTTTGCAAAGATAATCCCTTTGTGGAAAATTACTAACCAAACACAAATTCTCAAATCACATCCACACATCATTTCTCCATGCGGTGAACTTTTCTTTTACCACACTGTGCTGCTGCTTCAGTGTACTGCTGGAAAAGAGGTTGGGAAGTCCAGGGATAGTGAAGAGTTCATAAAAACTTATCTCACAGACTCTTCAGGTGAAAGATGCTGAACTATGAAGCATACCACTTTCCCCATTTTGACCTTGTTTGGATTTCTACTGTTATTTGTATATACTCAACAGGGAAAAAAAAAAAAAAAAGTAAATCCCTGACCCCAAACCCATCCCAAATGACTTTGCACTAGTCAGACCTCTAATGGACACTGTCAGTGTACTTTCATATGAGAAACAAAGCCACTTGAGTTCAAATCTTGGAATTTGTGATGCGACTCATCATGAGCAATTATGAAACTGTTGTGGTAAAACAGCCCTTCTCTGGTCTTAGAACTGATTTATGGACCAAAAAATACCCCCTAAAAAATGAAAAAAAGGCATTTTTCGTCATGATGTCTTTTCATATGTTGCAAACATCTTCTGTAGATGCAACAGAGATATGTGAAGTGAGATAACAGGAAATCTAGAAAGAATACACACATGATGGAAATTCAGCAGTTTGCGAAAACAGTTATAATGTGTGGAATTATTGTCCAAAATGAAGTTCAACACTAATGCATATGTTCCTTTCTGCTCTACTCCAGATGCATGTCTGTATACAAGACATAAACTCTATTCTGTCAAGGAGATGAGATATACCCCCAAGTCTTGTTGTCCCAATAGCAGAAATCTAGCTATTGACCTAATTATATGACTCTCTTTGCTGAAGGCAAGGGAATGACCTTTTCTAAGCAGAAGATTGCCTATCTCTGTGTATCCTTTCCAGACAGTTATCTGAGGGTTATCTGTCAGCCTCCCTAAATCCTCATCATGGGGGTAATCTTCTCTGACTTGTACATTGCCAAGCAATTCAGGTACAAGGTGGCACAAGAAAGGACCCAATGGTTCATGTGAGCAGAAAACTGCTTTTAAGGCAAAACTCTGCCTCAGTCATAGCTGTGAAACTCTAATAGAGGTGAATGGGAACACCCGACTACTGAATACAAGTCTTCCGTTTCAGACTTTGCTTGATCGTGTCTGAACTCTGAAGCTGACAGTTTCTACTCTGCCTAATGCCAGTTCTCACAGGAGACTCATACCTCATTGTCTGGGATTTAACTGATGGTTCTTTCTCATCTCATTGTTTATACTCTCATGACCTTTTGTTGTTCAAGTATTGAGGACCCTCATTATCATTTTAGACACTAGGTCATGCTTCTAATCAACCTTCCCTCCTTATTCAATTAATATTTCCAATGTTTTTAAATTAAGTGCATTGGTCTACAGGCCAGGGAATTTCCTTCCAATTAGTACCGGTAGTGAAAGGCACATATCAAAGTTTATTTGCTCATATCAGTACTCTCTTTTGATCTGCTGCAAGAATCGGGTGAACATACAATTAAGAAGTTCCTCCTAGGTATCTTTCCCCAAAAGACCTAGGATACCTGCTGGGGTCTATTAGCATTTCAATATGTTTCCCACCTCAGGAAATGTCTCTGCTTCCCTGCCTGTCTGGTTAATGTAGCTGCATATTTTGCATGCACACCACTTAAAGTCACCGCCTGCCATTGCTGAGACTCATTATCCTCCATATTGCACAATTAGGGATTATACTTGCATTCAACCTTCTTCACCTCTCCTAGGAGGGTCAAATACACACAGCTATTTGGGAAGGGTCAAATATTCAATGTTGTCAGAATGGGACCAGTAGCACCCACGCTAGACAAGAGAGTGAAAGCACTCTGTAGGAAATGCTTCTGTTGGACTAGTGATGTGCACATTTCTAGATATCTTCACAGGCTTATCTCTGAGATGTGTGTGATTACCAGGCCTTGACTACATAGCTGCTGGGCATGTGGACTGAACAGAAGGGTGCTCAGAAGGCATGAATGCTTCCTGATCTTAGCCTCAGATTGCATTTCTTGGAAGGAGAGTAGAATAGCTTGTGGGAAGGATATTCCACCATGTTATTACTTTTAAAGTACTGAATACTTAGTGCAAACCAGGACATGTCAGAAGCAAACCATTGTAATGAGAATTAGGAATAGATCAACTCTGCCAGAAGTCATATGGGAGTATAATTTTCTCAACATTTGCTTGTAGCAACACACAGCAAATCTACATCTTGACCTGGTTTAAGCATATGGAAAGGATTCTTTACCCAGCTGTCAGCTCTCAATTGTAAGTCAAACGCAAGTTCACATTTGAACCCAAGAAGATTATTATCTGCATCTCGCCAAACCCAACTTGTGCAAACACAACCCATAATTTGGAGTGTGATTATAAACAGAGATAGTCCTAGAGCATTAAAATTCAAGGCCTGGTTCCAGCTGTATGGAGGTGTGTGGAAATTTTCTTTGCTTGAGATCCCATTGCAGATACCTAATGTAAGGATAATGGATGGGTTGTAGGAACTTTTATCCATTCTTCTCTCTCTTTTACCTGTCTATGTGGCCAGTGACAATGCCATGAGTACTCTGCCAGTTGGCAGCATATTATTGTGTGCTGGTGTCTGCACTCAGATGTGTTAAACATCCTGCTCTGGGCCAAATCCCTTCAGTGTTGTCCTACTGAAGCACAGTATCATGTAAATATGATCTGTGTCTCACTGTCTCCTCTGATGTTTATTTGACTCCAGATAGCTTTTACTTTGTGGCGATCACAGAATCACAGAATCGTTTTTTGTTGGAAGAGATCTTCAAGAAGGTAAAGTCCAGCTGTTAACTCTGCACTGCCAGATCACCACTAAACAATGCCCTTCAGCACCTCATAAGTGGTTGATGAGTGATATTGAGTTAGTTTTTGAGTACAGGAGAACCATCTTGGTGTTTGTGGTCTGTGGGGAGGGGATGTTCTGTAGGCCAAGTATCCATTACGTTTTACTGAGATTAAGAGGGAGGAAACTCAATGACTCAGATTGTCCTTTCTAACTCCAGTCATTTACATAGTTCAGGAGCAGAGGGTTTATTCCAAAGCACATTCAAGTGTTTTTCAGACTGAGAGATCAGTTAGGAATTCTTTAAGGAAAGGAGTTTCAGTTATTTTAATAGTTAAAGGAATTTTAAAAGGCAGGGAGAAAGCACTTACTGACATACACAGGAAAAGAAATAAGGAAAGAATATCAATGGCACTATTAATGGGGCCAGGAGGAATCTAATCTAAGCCTTTTAGGTGGAGAGTGCTGAGTCCTTTCTTGCATTTATCAGTGAAAATCAGAAGTAACTCCCACAAAGTCAGTAGATTTATGCCAGCATAGCCCAAGGAAGCAGACTGCCTGGAACCACTACTAATTTGAACATAGACCAATATAAGTCTGTGGGAATAAATCTTACATAGTGGGTATTAAAGTGAAGTGTTTGTGTCATCCTAACCTGTTCCAAATGTCAAAGCCCGAAGCATACTACAAAACTGGGAAGATCTGTTGCAATAGGGGGAAATATAACCCCAGTGTACTTGAAAGTATTCCTGCTGAAATCAGTAGTGGTTTTGGCATTAGCTTCAGGAGTTGCAGGATTCAGTGCACAGGAGGATATGATAACATATTTTAGAAAGGGAATCTTAATAACCCCATAGTGAATAAAGATACTGAGATGAGTCCTAGCATGCTTTCCCTAAGCTCATAAGCACAACTGGACAAATAAAGAATAAGAATATTGAAACAGCAGGAAAAGTTTCTTCTCAGTTTACACCAAAGGCAGAAGTCTTAGCTGTGCAATTGGTTGTGCTCCCCCATGCATCATCAGGCTTAAACAAATTTGCAGTGCAGAGGTGAAAGCTGGGGCTGGATGGTGTGTGGACACAGACACCTCTGGTCCTCATGACATGCAAAGAAAAACCCTTATAACCCAAAAGGTTACAAAGCAGGTATATTTATTAAGTGTGCTGGTACACGGGGGATCTCTCTGCCAAAGAATGTGCACACTCAGGGTCCCAACCTTGCCGTTTATATGTTGTTACTTATTACATATTCATGAGAGATCCAGGGAAAGTTTATGCATATACAAAGTACTTCTGAGAGGTGTTTTACCTCTGCCTGCCCCTGGTCCTTATCTTTTATGCAGGGAGTGCTACTCTGGTGGTGTTCTCTGGGATCCTAGGGGTGAAGGTGACAGTCTTCCTTGCGCTGCTCTCTTGGTTGCAAATTGTGCTGAGCTGTATAGCTTATCACTGAGCCCAAACTGCTAGGTTGGTTCTGGCCAGTTTCAGGGTCTCTGTAGGCACCTTTGCTTCTTTATCTTGATGTCTCCAGCTCTCAGGGTCTCTGTAAGCGTCGTTGTTTCATTGTCTCTATGTCTCAGGGTGGGCAGAGATTTCACAGCTTGTCCTTCTTTAGTTTTAAGTACGCAGATACATAGAGTTATATGATTGCAAAAAGTATTTCTACTTCTGAACCCCACCACTCATGGTCTAGTTTAGGGCTGTAAAATGGAAGTACACAGTTGTCCACATCTCAGGGATTAAAACATCTTTACAGAGCGACTTTGTGAGCTTGAGATCCAATCCAGCATCCAGCAAAAACAGAGAGAAATTTTCTACATGACTACAACAGATGAATGAGACCTGTGGAGAGACAGCTTTGTGAACATATGCACCCTACCTGACCTAAGAGACTGGGTGTTGTGTACTTCTGATTAAATTCAGGATCATCTCTCTTCACAACAAAAATCTAAATTAATTTGTGCCCTTAGTAGGGTTGGCAACTTTGCCAAAGAGGCCTGGGAAAAACTAATAATATTTGATTTATTTATCCTTGTAGCCTCGGATTTTAACACCACAGTTGTCATTCTCCTAAGAGGTGCTAAAAATCTCCAGATACTGGTTTCAGCATATCCTCTGCATGATTCTGTTTATAAAGAAATACATTCATCACACTGTGATCAATAAAAGGCAGATATGCCTTAGGTTTCTAATCATTATGAATCCATCTAGAACACACTGCAATAGCAGCAATCACATTGAATTCATTAGGGGATTTGCAAGGATGGCTTATGTAGTTCCACAGCAATTCCCTTGTAATTCAGCACTAATTAAGTATTATTTCATGCAGGAAATAATGAGCTGCAGAAACACTGTTAGTGCCAAATAATGGAATAAAGGTGTGTTTACATATTATAAACACTTTGTGAGTGTTCAAAGAGGTTGGGACAAGTCTTCAGCTTTTTACCCTGGGGAAAAGAAGGCATTCTAAGGAAGTCATCTTGCTTAACTCAGTTGAGTGTCACCTAAATAAATATTGAATTAGGGAAGGACATACTGGAAACTGGAAAATCACTCTAACTTACTTGAAATTCCTGTGGTTTAATTATTAGATTGCTTCCAAGTAAGTGCCATGCCTTAGAAGAGTTTGCTGGTTAGCCAAGGGTCAGAGTATGTGAATCGATGTAGCAGACATTATTGTTGTCTACAGCATGTAATACTGAAACTCTCAACATAAGTTTTAACTCCAGACATATTAAAGGTGTCAGTTTCCCATTTTATTTAGGACCAGGGTTTTAGATGTGCAACAATGATACCTTTTCCAGAGCCCAATAAACTGTCACAACTTTTCTCCTCTGTTCCCTTTTATCTCTGTCAGGGTTTGGATCTAGCATTGGGAGAAAAGAAGGTACTCCCTGCTTCATAGGGACCTTACCACAATCCTTTAATTTCTAACCGTGCTTACTGTGCCTGAGAAGGATGGAATCATGTTCCAAACCACATGGATCTGCTTTATGATGAGTGGGTTCCAGTGCCTGAGTGGCAGGGACTGAGTACCACAGGACAGCTAACGCTAACGCATCCTCTTATCCCACTTGCATGGCCAATTGGGATTTCAGGGGAGTTGCAACTTCCACATCCCAGCAATTTTATCTTCAGATCACAAATTAGGAAAAATTGGAAACAATTGGATCTGAACAGCTCAATTAGAAATGAGTTAATCAAACATATAGGTCACAGCAACCCCATGAAACACTACAGGCTTAGGGGAGAGTGGCTGGAAAGTTGCCTGACAGAAAAGTATCTGGGATTGTTGGCTTACAGTCAGCAATGTTCTTAGGTGGCTAAAAAGGCCAACAGCATCCTGGCCTGTTCCAAGAACAGAGTGACCAGAAGGGTAGTGATCATGCCCCTGTGCTTGGCATTGGCAAGGCTGTACCTTGAATACTGTGTTTGTGTTTGGGCCACTCACAGAAGAAAAATGCTGAGTTGCTGGAGTGTGTCCAGAGAAGGACAACAAAGCTGGTGAAGGGTCCAGAGAACAAGTCTTATGAGGAGTGGCTGAGGGAACCGGGATTGTTTAGTCTGAGGAAGAGGAGGCTGAGGGTAGACCTCATTGCTCTCCATAACTATCTGAAAGGAGATTATATTGTGGCAGGGATTGGTCTCTTCTCTCTAGGTGATAGGATGAGAGGAAATGGCCTGAAATTGTGCTGGGGAGTTTTAGATTGGATATTAGAAAAAAATTCTTTACGGAAAGGGTGGTCAGGCATTGGAATAGGTTGCCCAGGAAGGTGGTAGAGTCATCATCCCCAGAGGTATTCAAGAAACATGACACTTCATTACATGGTTTAATGGCCATGGTGGTGTTAGGTCAATGGTTGGACTCAATTTTCTTAGAGGTTTTTTCCATCCAAAGCAATTCAATGATTCTGCATATGTCTTTTGACTGGTTCTATGACATGTGAATACTTGATACAGGTGTTTTCCCCTTAACTATGCAAGACTCAGACATTAACAGAAGTTGTTGAGAGTGGGTTTTTCTTTTATTTTACTTTGAAAGATCAGTAGAGTGCCCAAAATACCACCTGTTTTGAAAAATGAGAATATTGGTTTGTGGGAGGAAAAATCATTAACAAAACACATTTACGTGAAGAAAAAAAATATGTGCCACATTATAATTTCTAAAACAGGTGATTAACTATCCTGAGTAATTACCCTAAACATAGGTACTACAATTATTTCAAATGTCTTCTTTCTGCTTTTATTCTAAAGGAAGAGCTGGAATCAGAAGGGATAATCTACTGAGACTTTCAGTGGATGTAGTGTGACTCAACAGTCTGACACTTTCTGAGGCTTAGCTATGTGGAAGGATGTGTTAAGAAACAGCAGCATTACCATGTCGTATGAATGTCCCCTGAACAACAGTCTGTTGCAGACTATCTGGAAATGGATCTTTCTGAATTTTATCCATGAAGAAACAGATAAATTACATTATGAGGGCTAGTAACTTGTGTTCTAGCTCTCTCCGTGTAAGCACAGAAAGGGCAGAGGGACAGATACGTTGGACACATTAATCCAGAGCAGGCTGAAGGCTTCTCAGTACTAAGTTGTATTTTGGTGCTCAAAGACAGGGAGAAATAACTATACTATATCTATACTTCCAAAAGTAATGTTGGCTGGAGACAGGTGAGGTGTTGAGGGGAGAACAACCTGCTTCTCTGATGGTCCCCTGGACTCTGTCTGCGGCTGTCCAGTGCCTATGTGGAAGCCACCACAGAAGTGGAGCAACTGTTCACAAAGGGAAGACACAAATCTCACTACTTGGTCCTGAGGTGCTAATTAAGATAACACCTAGGAGAGCTGTTCTTTGGATAGTGGTTTTGCCTGCTGCCCTTCTTGCTTATGGTCCTTAGTGGCCATGCAGATACTCACAATTTCCAAACAGCCACTGTGGAAAGAGGAAAGCCACTGAGGCTGAAAAATACTTCTCTCCCAGTGGAACCTCTGAATTTTCTCCATTGAATTCTGGGACAGATGATTAAATATAGCTCCAAACACCGCCATGACAGGCAGAGTGTAAGACAAGGTCAGAGAAAGAAGGAGCTTGTTCCTTGCAATGTTTGCTTTATATCACTGGTTTTGCAAGTCCCTTCTTTATGATAGTGAAGTCAGGCACTGTGTCAGTCCTTCAATCAGGCTGTCATTTGCCCTAACCTATATTGACCTGTGAAACCCCTTTATTTCCTCCTCTGACTCTTCTCAGTCTTGCAGCTCTGAAATTCAATATACGAGAAACAGGAACCCAGGAAAACATAGAAACCTCAGCTAATCAGGTGTTGTCAGTTGGGAGTTTGGTGCACATCATGAGTAATGGTTTTATTTTTGCTGTTCTTCTGGAAATGATATTTAAGTTGAATTTTAAATGCAGGTCAAATTAAAATGGCAGGACTTGCTATTGGAACTTTTCATCTAACAACATCCCCTTTGCTTTCAAGGGGAATCAATTGCTCCCCAAATGGTTCCAAGATCGAATTCAGACTCCTCCTAGGCCAAGATGCTGATGGCTTTGTGCAAAGCTAATTGCTTGTTTGTCCTATTTTGTTTCTGCTGTGGATGCTTTGTGTAGATTTTTCTACCTCTTTTTCTTCAAAGCGGTAACTTTCCTCAACAGATCTGGCTTCAAACAAAAGAAGATGCTGCAGCTTTAACAAAAATTTAAAAGTCAATGAGAGACACACGAAAAAGAGACATGACCCAGGATGAGCTCAGTCCAATGAATAAATTCAAACCATTTAGTGAATGTTTGGAAAGATCAGAAGGGCACCTTTGCTTGCAGCATTTTAACAAGCCTCCATGAATTAGTAAGAAGCCTGAAAAATGAGTGGCAGTGGTGGGGTGTAATTCGGTTGTGATCACTTGAGGGTGATGAATGAGGAAGTGACATAGTCTGTGCAGACACAACTCATCTTTTCTAAAACAATTGTACTTAACCCTCATGGCTGGAGATTTATATTGCAATGCTGGCAATGCTGGTAATTAATGAAACAGCTCTGGCTTTTGGGAGGAATGTTAAAATTACAAGTCTGAAGAAGGAGAAATGTGAAGACCCAAGGAGGTTTTTCTCAAAAGGCTGAAATATTCCTAGACATCGAATGTTGCTTTGTGAGGCTGATAAATTTGTCTTTAGCCTGGGAGATTGAGCATGGTTTAAAAGGGCTGGGAAAAAAATTACTTCGGGGCACGTTTTAAGGTAGATGGAGGATGAATTAAGATTAATGAGAGTCTTACAAGTGGGCTGAAACTAGCAGCCCTGATATGAGAACAGTGATAAAAGCCAGCAAGACCAGCTTCAGAATGTGAATTACTTGCTTTATTCAGTGCCCCTTGTGGTTATATCTAAGCCGTCTGTGTGTGCATGTGTGTGAATGCATGTATGTACACCTGACATCCATTTTGCATTAACCATGCACAAAATCTCAGTGGCCATCGAGACAAAAGGAAGAAAACATCCTTAGATCCCTAGATGCCAGATACTATTCTTTTTTCTTTCTCTCCTCCCCTTACTGTAAATCAAAATGCTGATCGTGCCCTCTTAATAGTTAAAAGCGCTGTAAGTTAAATAGACCTAACAAGGCAGTTTTCAAGCAGGAAACCTGGTAGGAGTTTAATGACATCTTACAGTACACCCATCCTGGCAATATAGTCATTAAAACTCGTCAAGTGTAAAAACGAATGACAAAACATTACCCCAGAGCAACTTACTGTATAAATGCAACAATGGAGCTGCTAAATGGTTTCTCTGGATATTTTCTTCCAGGTTCAAAGTCATATTGATTTGGCTTCATCTCCTGAAGGGCATGGCTTCACAGTTTTATCAAGAATGCAAGATTAGGAGGATTCACCTTATATGAGAGTTTTCCAAGTCTGCACTGCAAATTGGTGTAAAATTATTAAAAAGAGAACAGACAGGAATGATTGGAAGAGGCTTGGAAACACAGAGATCTGTACTTTGTTAAAAAAACAACCAGACAAAAGAAAAAACAAAAAAACTCAACCCCACATTAGAATACTGCACACTGAGTATCCATACACCATCATTTGTAAAATTGCATGATTTCAGAGAGGATGTTTGCTGTTTGGAGAAATTTCATGTGAGGAAAGATCTTATTGCAAAAAAGTCCTTAATGCAAAAGCCATTCATCATGAAGATGAAAGCAAAAAAAAACCAAACCAAACAAACCAAACCAAAAGAACCCAACAACCTACAAATGTATGTAAATATATTCTGATATTTATGAACACTAAATCCTAAACTCCGAGGGGATGTTGAAATATGAGACATTGCTATTGTGGCCTGGCTGAGGTTGGAAACAGGATAACCCCATGGATTCCAACACCAGCAGGGACAGATTACACCACAAGAGGAAATGGAATGTTGTTTGCTGAAGGTCTTGATAGTGCAGTGTATGCATATTCGCTCTCTGACACCCTTTTAAACTATCGACTGGTTGGAGGACCCATGTGCTGCAAACATTTGTATTGCCATTGAAGAGGAGTGCTTGCATGCAGAATCTTTTAAAAAATTGTCTGTAATCATTATGTCACTGTCACAGTATCCAGAACTTGGAGCTGAGTGTAATTCATAGCCCTTGCAAAAGGAGACATCTGACTTCTACATCCTTAAAGACAACTATTCTACATAATTTCTGGGCAAGAGATCAGATCTTTGAAGCAAAGGAACTACTTCGGTATACCTCTCCCCAGTCAATAGCATATGGCAGGGCTGGAACTGGGACATGGTTTGAGTTATGAATCATTTCTTTGTATCCTCTGTTTTGTATCCTTTTTTGTAGTGTAAAAAGCCATAACTGTAGTGTATATTAACTTTGATATTGTGTAACACCAGGAGCACAATGTAAAGGGGCCCTGATGAAACTCAAACAAAAATTGCTGAGTTGCAACAAGACCTAAAGAGATTTTCTGATTAATGAAAGGGTTGCTCAGTACTGATGATCTTGAGACAGGTTGAGCACTGTCATAGTGCTCAGTACATGAATGTGAAATCAGGAAATAAACACGTGACTTTGGATTTTACTATTTTTAGGCAAAATACTTACTCATGGAAAATAGCCCTTGTGAAAAATTTTCTCAACTCTTCAAAGCAATGGGAAAACAGTTCTTAAAGGGAGAGAAGATGTCTTTCATATAGAAATATAAAGAAATAGTGACATAAAAGATGGGTGCTTCGTTATTTTTGTTTATTTTTAAAATAAGAAGGAACACTTTGCCAAGGTTTGTGCAATTCCTACAGAGCTACCCCTACACTTGTATAATTCATAAACACAATCCTCCCTGTGCATGGAAGCTTGGTAGAATTTTTTCATCTGCTATGAAGTGTTTCCATAATTTTGTAGTATTGTAATGGAATAATTTGCTATTGATGAAGTTTAGTATTTCACATTATAGCTTCCACACAGTTTAGAAGAAAATCCCAAATCTCTTCATCTCAACATGTTTATTCTGCCAAGTGTGTAATTGATTGAACAAAGCATGAAGAAAACTCTTAAAGGTTGGCCCACAGAGAATCATAAACCAGGTAGGATATGCATGAGGCAATATGTTCTCAAGGACTGGAGATTTACTTTACACCCTGCCATGAGCAAATAATAGATAGCAGCTGTTCCCACCCAGAAACAAGCCAGAAGATGCATTTTCACTCAGCATGTTTCTTCCTTATTCAAGCTATGAGTTTTATCAGGCAGCTGTTTAATAGGGAGAGTAGATTGCTGTTGGAGAGGGGCCTTGGAAGCAAGGCAATGACCCAGTAATCACAAACCTACTGAAACCCATTTCCTTCTGTGTCCTCTGTGATTCTTTCATTCTCTTCTGCAGCATGGACCAGCTCTTTGTCTGCCTGTCTGTATTGCCTGGTGACTGAAGAATTTAGGAGATGAAGGGATTGAATCCTCAGTAGAAATATTTGTAGCAAAGGTATCTGAAAGAGGATGGCCTTGGTTTGTTTTGGAATGGAGGCATTCACATGTACACTTGCAGAGGAGTTTTAATATATGTATCTCTGGAAGAAAGAAAACGCCTCCCAGTACATCTGATCAAGGTATCTGAGATCTGTAAATGATTGAGACATTCCCAAACTCTTCAGTTCTTGTAGAATACATAAGTTGTGGACCCTCCTACACCCACAGGCTTGCCTGGATCTCACCCGCCCACTGATTTCCCTACAGCATGTGGTAATTACACATCTTACTTGGACCAGGAGAAATAGCACATAAACTCTGACTATTAGTTGCCCATCCTCTTGGTCCATTGGTCTCTGTAGCTCACCTCACTCAGCTTCTGGAGATGGTCCCTTTCTACTCTACTGTAAATGCCACCAACTCTGGGAAACCTAGAAGGATAATACAAAGTAGATGGGATTAGCTCTATTAAATAATGCCTTTGATAATTTAACTCCTGTAATTAAATACTAATTAAGGGATATTAATGTACTACTGGGTGTTGAGTTATGAATACAGCCTAATCATCCCTATGATGCTTTTCTTTGTGCTCAGGACACTACAACAATGAAGGCACAGACCACCTTGCTTCTGTAGGTGTCGTGTAGCAAGTAACAACGTAAATACCGATGGGTTTATTGAGTCCAGTCTTCTATGTTCAATAGAGGAGTACCACAGAATGATTCCTAGAACAGTTTTTTTCATCTACCACCATCTCACAAATTAGAGTAGCAAGACCTGTGTGTCACTTCTTTTTGTCTGCCGGTATACTTGAACACTTGGGTGACATCCCACCTAGAACAGCTGAGAAACTGTCATGCTGTAGCCTTACTGCAGAGGTAGTGGATGCCACATCCCTGGAAACATGTCAGGTTGGATGGGGCTCTGAGCAACCTAATCTAATTAATGATATTCCTGCTGATTGCAGGGAAGTTGGACTAGATGACCTTTGAAGGTCCCTTCCAACCCAAACATTCTATGATTCTAAAAGCTCTTCAGCCTTTTAGAGCAGCATTTTGTCCAGCAGGTAATTTGAAAAGAGCCCTCATATTTATCTTTTAGAGTAATTCCACTAATATAAACCTCATTTTTAAACCAGCTTACCTTTGAAAATTATGACTGCATCTGAGATGTGATTTTGTTAATTTTGAAACATTCTCTTCCCTTTGTGTGTAGAGCCCAACTTGATTAACTCCTTCAAATAGTTCTTCTCCACTTGATCTAAGCTGAGGTTATAGTCACTGTCACTGAGCTCTCTAGCACCATAATAACAGGCCTATTTTGACATCATTCCTCTTAGATAAGATTGCGTTTTCTTCAGCCATTAGCACATGGCTTTATTCTAAGCTAAATCCTGTTTCATGTTCCCCAGCTTCTTCAAGTTCTGTTTTTTTCACTCTTTGGTGTTTCTGAGACATCCTAGTGAGGTGTCAACTGCAAATGTGATTAACACATCCTGCACCTTATTTCACTTGAATAATGAAAATATTAATAATCCAATATCAATCCTTTGGTACTCCAGGTCATTTTTCTGACCAGATTTGACTTCACAGATTATTATATATATGGTGTAAGAAAATAATATGTCTATGTTATTTCTTTTTTTCCCAAGGTAAAAAATCACTGTAGGCTTTCACTTTGGGTTTTAGTTCCCAAGGTAAAAAATCATTGTAGGCTTTCACTTTTGGTGTTAGTCCAGATCTGCCTCTTGAGTGGATCCTCCTCCTGAGTGAGACTGGAATGAACTTCATCCACAAACACCAAGCAGAGGATCCCTCAGGTACAAGAAAATCCCCAACTAACATAAAGCTAGCAGGAACAGACAGTACCTTAGCCACCTCTGTTGTATGTGGGTCCAATGAGAGAGTTTGGAGAGGAGCATATAACATTCAGTGATTCTCTCCCTCTTACATTTCCTCAGTTGGCAGAGACTATGGATAAGTGCATCAACTACTTATTGCATTAAGCTTTATCTGGCCAAACTATTTCCCCATTTCAAATTTCTCTTGAAAACATCTTCATTTTTTCCCAATTGCCTCAGATTGATTTGTTTAGGTCTTTTGAATTACTGTGGAAGAAATACCAATATACAAATATACCAAAATACCAACATACAAAATATCAAAGTACAGGAAATAACCAAATATTTTAATACATAATACTTACCTGTTTATTCAGTTATCTGCCCGACTATACAACTACTGTAAGTTCATCGTGTTGGCTTAATAGCCAAGGGCTTCATCATTTTGCAGTTAAAACCTGTTTTCTGGAACTTGTTCCATTATTCTATGAGCTGAACTAACAAATGAAAGTTAATATGAGTGGAGACTGAGAGAGCATTGAATCTTCTTCACACTTGGTTAAGTATACATATCTGTGAAATGCATGAGTTGAAGGACTACCATTGGAACCTGCATTTTGGGAGGGATGTGCTACATCTAGATTGATCTACCTCAGGAGGATGATGTATTAAATCTGCATCAGTAACCCACACTCAGATGGTAAAAAATGCTTCCTAAAGTGTCATTCTCCTTTCACTGACACCAGAAGCCACATTTTGAACCAGTTGATGCTGAGAGGAAGGTATCTCCCAGGTGTGGTGTGTTTTGTAGTTGTCTCTAGCTGAATAATTCCACAAGTAACTTCTAGATGCCTCATTTCCCAGCTTGAAAATGCCTAATATGGTCTCTTTCCTAAGGTTGCTTCTTCACTATATTTATCAAAGAATGTTTAAGACACCTCTAACAAAAGGCTGGAAGTTTAAACTGAGAGTCCAAGGTTTAAAGACTTGCCTTACCAGTGCTTATTCCTCAAAAGCAAACAACATAATGGTAAGAGGTATTGCCCTGAAGGAGTCCCAGAAAGTGACTAGAAATAAATTGTTTTGGTAGAATCTTTCAGAAATCAAGTGGTTCAAACATAAATCTCAGGTAATCACATGGTTTTCAACTCTTTCATGAAAAGGAGCTATTATACTCCTGCTTTATGTTGCTTTGTCTTCCCAAGTTCCTCAGCTCACAAAGCTCTTTGCCTCAGAAGCTTGTATGGGAAAATATGAAGCCATTGTGGTGCTCATTTTACACACTACTGTATAGCTTTTCTGTGATTTGCATTCCCCTGTGAAGCAGCCAAATGAATAAACATTAAAGATGGAGACAGAGCACACTGGAAAGACAATATTCCTGTCAAAAGACCTCTCTCTTTCAAAAATCAATGAGGTAATATCCTTTTAAAGCTATTTCCAACTGTCATCTCTCCTGATTTGGCTCTCTGGGAGTTGGAAGAACTGGGGACATTAGTGAGAGATTTAACAACAGAAAGATCCACCTTATTTTGATCTAGTATGGGTAATGTCTTCTAATGCTTTGTCCCTGCTGTGAAACCAGACAAGAGGCTATCCCAATGCTTTTATTTTTTTTGGGTGAAGCACTGAGTAACTGTAGCTTTCTGATTATTATGGGAGGGAAGTGACTATGCAGCTGACAGAAAGTCAATGGCGTCTTGGCGAAGTATATGATCTCTTTCAGAGTTACCACCATGTTCTCCTAGCCAGCAGGGAGCAGCCTGGGCTCACTTTGCCAGTGCAGAATCAAGAGCCAGAGCCCTTCTCCCTTTTGGTCCTTCTGGAAGTGCTGGCCAGGATGTGCTCATATCATCTCATATGCACAGAGGCACCTTGCTGGCTTCTTAGGCCTTCAGCTTTGCAAACAATTATAGGAATAATAGTCCTTACAGGATCATTTCTAAATGAGTTGTGAAAATAGATTAGGTATGTTCAGTTCAGGAAAAAGAAAAAAAAATGATAGGCTTTGGGCAAACAATCTGTTCCTTTGATACATCTTACTTGCTGAGTTTCAAAGAAACCAAATTGATGAAGCTGTGAAGAAAACGATTTGTTAAAAATTAAGTCTATTTCTTTGGAGATTCAAGTTGAAAGAACATCTCTGTGGACTGTGCCTAATCAGAACCTTTGAACACTATCAGGCATGCCCCATTAGAGTTGCCAGCCTTCCAAAACAAATTACTCACAGTAATCCCTTGCCTGTTGTATGCAGTAAAAGACAATAGCGCAGCCTGACAGCACTGTCATTGCATGAGATTTATAGCGTGCAACTGAGCAAACTTCAATTTATACTTTATATCACAAAGTGGCCATGAACCTCATTTCAAGAAAAAGAATATTAAAACTATCAAACTTATTTAAGATAACTGACCAGGTTCTCAGATAGTATGAATTGGTGCAGCTCTCTCAACTTTAGCAGAACTGTGGTGAATTACACCTGATGAGAATCCAACATATCTCTTTTCCCCAGATTGTGGAAACTTCTAAAACAATCCTTATGTGAATCACTGCTGAACTAAGCAGCAGTGAAAAGAGCAAATGGTCCCTCCTTTCTTTCATTTGCATTGCCATTGATTAAATTTATTAAATTAATTAAGTTGTTTTGCTGAGATTCCTCAATGGATGTAAACAGATGTAAATAGATGTAAACAGATGCTGGGCCCAGTCCTATTCAACATCTTTATTGATGATCTGCATGAAGGGATTGAGTCCATCATCAGTAAGGTTGCAGATGACACCAAGTTAGGAGCAGGTGTCAATCTGTTGGAGGGTAAGAGGGCTCTGCAGAGAGAGCCCTTTGCAGCTCATAGCCTTATAGAAGAGGGACCTCATAGCAGCTCTCCTATGAGGACAGGCTACATGAGTTGGGGCTCTGCAGCCTGGAGAAATCTTTGAGGAGACCTTATAGCAGCCTNAGGGACATGTAGGGAAACACTTTGTATTAACTGGACATGTGAGCAATCCAAGCTGTGCTAACTGCTAATTGTGGGCTGAAAGTTTCACATCAAGGTTCACCCGGAGGGCAAAGACACCATCTACAAGCTGCCGCCAGGAGAACTGAACAACAACTGGTGATCAAACCAAAACAAGAGGACTCTTGAGAAGTGTCTGAACAGATGATGATGCACCAATCGCTTAGTGCCCTCACAGCTCGAGCCTTAACAATTTATACCAGTTGCATAATGCCACAATAGCTTGCATCTTAACGATTTTAGCCAACTGCTTAATACCACAGCTTACGCCTTAACGATTTGGACCAATTGCTTAACAATAAACTAATCCACATAGTCTGTTAGAAAGGTATATAAGTGCATGTTCAGATTCAATAGATTGACATTGCTTGGATCATATTGGTCTGCGTATAGCTCGGTCTAGGATCTCTCGCTGCTACAGGGACACGGTCTCAAGTTGTGCCAGGGGAGATATAGGCTGGATGTTAGGAGGAAGTTCTTCACAGAGAGAGTGATTGGCATTGGAATGGGCTGCCCAGGGAGGTGTTGGAGTCACCGTCCCTCGAGGTGTGTTCAAGAAAAGAATGGATGAGGCACTTAGTGCCATGGTCTAGTTGATTGAATGGGGCTGGGTGATAGGTTGGACTGGATGAGTTTTGAGATCTATTCTTTATAGAATCATTCTATGATTCTATAAACCAGCAGAGTCCTATGGAAAGTGATGTGGCAAGTCCAATTTTTGATGTGCATCACTGCATGTTTAAGCTCATTCCTTAAACAATTATTTTCTTTATACGCTGAGAGTTGTATTGTTTAATCCATTCTGTGACTAGTCATTTGGATCATCACAAAGGCTTCATAACATCATTAAAACATTCAACTGGATCATAAAATAATTCTAAAGTAAATGAACCACAGTAACTTCAATTATTCAGTAACTTGCAACTTTGGAAATGTAGTAAGGAGACTGTGTGCTTGATGGTAATTGGAATATAGTAAGCAATCATCTAAGAAAAAAAATCCTGCAATTTGGAGAATTACATTGCATAATGAAGTGTCAGCAATGTCATATGCCTTACAGAATGGAAAAGGAATGATGCCTGTTTATGGATTATGATTGGCACACATCTGGCTAGGTAGATACATCCTGCACCAAGCTCAACCAATGTGGCTGCAGGAACCAGCAAAGCATACACAGGAACCAGAAATTTGGCCCTCAGAAAATTTTGAAAAATACCATCTCACAATCAATTAATTACCCCTCCATTACACCTTGTCATCTCTCCAAAAGGAAGATCATCTCTGAGGAAAAGTTCTGTCTCTTCAATTGATTCACCAGTTACAAAATTACAAACCATCTAAAGGATATGTCACATGTGACCTTGTTTGTTTCTGTTCCAAAACCTAACTTTGTAATTGATTTTGCTTGTAGAGTTTAATTTGGATATTAGAAAGGCACCATTGAAAGCTTTTCAAAGATTTTTGTAAGAGTGGTTTTAGGATGGAGAATGATTCATCTTCCAGGAAAAAAAAAACAACTCACAAATGTAAGTACAATCTGGTTGGTCTCTTTTTCTAGGATCAGCAAGATTTCTCAAACCAGCAGCACTAGAGGGCATCACTCAGTCTTCCCATCATGATTTGTATTACACTTTCATTCATGTTCGCTTATGCATCTCTGCAGCCTTCCATGGTTCATCTATTGAACTCAATGTGACAGATGAGCTCTTTTAATTTGGGTGTGTATGCTTCCACTGTAAACTGCCTAGCTTTGTAGATACTGTTCAATATCATAGCAAATGAGTGTTTCATTTGCCTGGACGTGAGCTGCCTTTGGTGACATTTACATACCTGTGAAATTAGAAAGCAAAACTATGTTTCAGGTAACATTTTGCTAAACCCTTGCCTTTAGCCTAATTTGACTATTATCAGAATCAAATATGGCCTAGCATCAGTGTTGTGCAACTAAGAGTTAGATAAAACTCTTACACTTTCAAAAAGGACAGTCTCTGGAACATAGCTTATTTGCACAATATCTCTAGAAGTTTAGCTTCCTTTGGAGGCAGGCAAGAAGAACCTTCTCTTTATTCTTTGAAGGAATAATATATTTATGATAAAATTTGCTGTCATAATTTAATTGAGACGATGAGTTTTTGCAACCTTTTTTCCTTGTGCTGGCCTCTAAAGCAGTGTCATTTTTCTTTTCCTTTGACAAATGAAAAAAATACAGCTAGGCTGGGTATTGAAATGCCAATTCTGTTCTCTGCATGTGCACATTTGTATTCTTTCTCTGTGATACTCACACTGAAGGGAAAAGAAGTGGTAGGTTATGAATATGACAAACAGTGCTAGCGTAGTTTTCCTGTTGTAATCCTGTAACAGGAAAGCAACTCTGCCCTTTCAATTAAACTTTTTTTTTTTTTTAAATTCAGAGAGAGAGTTGTTGTAATTAGGGAAATGTTGCTGTGCTGGATAAAATAATCTAAGGCAAAGTTGAAGTGAAGGGGTGGTGCCTTGTGCACATGCTGAACTAAGGCAGGAGCCAAGCTTATATAGTGCATCGAAGGAGGAAATCAGACCTTTGCAGTTTCAAGCATACATGCTGAAGGCAATCATTGTCTATTGCTATCCTTCTGACCCTTATGATCACTCTTGACCTCTGCTGCTAATGTCTGAATTACTTTCGGTGCTACTGTTCAAATTAAGGTAGACCTCGATGTCTCCATTCCCATTGCTCTTGAAGACTGAGTCTAAGTTTAAGATTTCCATGCCAAATATTGAGGATAAAATGCATACCTTGAGAAAATGATGTTAAGGTACAGAACACACTGTACAAATTTGAACTACATTTTATCCCATTTCTCTTTGAAGTTTAGATGATTATTGATATGTATTAAGATTTGATTTCCTGATTGCAACAGAATAAATAGGACCAGGATTTTTTTCAATGCATGCGACTACAGGTAAAAATCTGATGTTCTAAACAGATAAATATATTTGATAAATTGTATTTACTTCTGTAATTCCTGAGGTAATAAATCTCAATGATAAATGCTCCCTCCAAACAACAGAACAATGGGTGACTGTCAATGTTTATCCGCAACTCATACACATACAAAACTCTTGCATATTGGAAAGGCCAGTAGTATCTAAATTGATGGTTGCCTATTCAAGACATCTCATTTATTACAGTACATATGATGCAGGGAAATAAAAGAATGACCAAAGGAGGATGCTAGGTGGAGAATAGGGGGATAATGAGGTCAGATAAAATGTCTGGGTCTCATTAATCCCAAAGAGCTAAAAAAGCTTTCTGTGACAGTTCAGCAAAGATGGTGAAGCATGATGGACTACAAATCCATATTGACACTAGTGTTTCCTGGTAACCTGAGCTTACAGAAATCTCCATCTCATCTTTTCAAGTTTCTGAGCAAAGTACAAGGGTGGTTGGTAGCACACCTGAAGGCAAAGGCTTTGTTTATGGCACAGATATGGGCTGGAATAATTGGTGTGCTGGTTTCTCCCTGGCCACATACTACTCTCTACTCCACAATTGTGAAATAACACAAAGACCAGAAATACATGGGGATGCTGCCCTTAAACCAGCAGGGCCAAAACTAACACAGAAATCCTAATAATGCTATTTGTATTAGGATAGGATAGTACCAGCAAAAACAGCTACCAGCAATTCCTTTCCCTCCCAGTCCCAATAACTTTACTTTTCCTGTAATGACTACTACCTTTGAATATTTCTTCTCTTGACTGCCTTATTCTTATCTTACAGAGATATTTAGCTACCTCTTCTATCTCTTAAAAATGTCTTGCCATCTCACCTGAGTCTCCATCCTTGCAAACACCCCTTTTCTCTTTGTCCAGTTTGTTACCAACATGTAATAAATTCTTACATTATGGTAAGCTTTTAACACACCTTCTGTTTACATTACCAGCCTAAAAACTTAATATTTCCCTTTCATCGATTAGTAAAAGGTCTAATTAATTTCCTGTGGGGATAATGATTTTGTGTCTGGTTGTCATTTTTGTCATTAGTCTGTGGTATTGTTTACATGCAGCATCCAGACTAGGTTGGTGAGGTACCACCACTACTGATTGAAAATGGCCATCACTATTTTTCCAGGGTCTTCACTTTGCTGCTGATTTTCAGTTTTGTGATCCATCAGAATTTTCAGAATCTTTACTACCATACTGTGCTCTAGTCAGATGTTCTCCATTTTCTAATTTTCTTTCCTAAATACAGAGTGTGTACTGGATTATTGATTTTGGGTCATTTATCCAATTTATTGTGATCATTTTGAAGTCTAATCTTGTCTTCAAAAGTTCTCATGAGATTTCCAGTAAGAGGTCATCCATTCCGCGATCTAAGTAATTTATAAAAATATTGCATAATAATTGACAGAGCACAGACTCATGTGGGGCTCACATGATGTGACCTTCCAGTTTGACAGTGGACTATTGATAACTACTCTTTGTGTAAGGGTTTGAAGCATTTTTTTGTATCAGCTTTGTAGTGATTTTTGAAGATCATAATTCCTTATGTCTGGCACCCCTCTTCCCTTGCCTTTAAAAGCCCACTGTGCACTATCTCTCTTTAATCACTTGATCTGTTGAGAATATCCTCTATTGTCAATGCCTCTTCTAAGCAGGCAATACAGCTTTTTGGACTTTTTTGAGCTCTGGTACTTTCAGACTTGATCACAGTTGTTCTTCACATCTCTTCTCCTTTAGCTTCAGCAAATGAGGAAGATATTGTCTTTCTGCTCTGCCACTGCTTGTTAAGTAGGACATCTGCATGTTTTGGGTTTTGCTCTCTCTTCCCCCCCCCCCCCCCCCCCCCCC
>WBNM01003367.1:58520-137522 GCA_013399055.1 Ramphastos sulfuratus
CCCCCCCGGCTTTTTGTTTCCAGTGATAATATCCCCTTTGTGTTTGTTCCTTCTCTGTCTAGTGCCAGATACTCACTTCTCATGAAGTGGTGTAGTTTCCAGTTTTAATTAATAAATTGGCAAAAGTCTAAAGCTTTTCCATCCTAAGCCAGTGTATAGCAGAACTGAAAAAAAAAAAAAAAAAGCAAAACAAAAAACCCCCACCCTATCCATTTGTCAAAACAGTGAGTTTCTTAATCTTCATGTTATCCATGACTTCCTGTACATGTTCAGTCACCCATAAGTCGCATCCAAAGGAGTCCATTTGGAGGATGATTTACAGTTTTTTACAGCAGATTTCAGGGAATTACACCATGGATGCTGTGCAAACCTGATTTCACCCCACAGCTTCATGACACATTTGTCAATACCTCTCTAAGCAAGCAGGAGATATTATTCTCTGTCAAATGGCTGCCCTAAAGCCTGAACCTCCCTTCACAAACTACTTAGAAGACTTCTGGAGCTGGGTTCAATTTGTGGCTGCCCGATTGCATTCTTTCACTTTAAGTTTCCTTTGAACTACTTCCCAAAAAGCATGTTTCACAACTTTTGCAAAATTCCAGGTACCACCAGCTGGGTTCTGCTGTTAAATGCTTCACATAGAAGAGCAGAAATGGGCAAGGTTCCATCATCCATGGGGGGACTGCTGAAGTGAAGGCTGCAGAGCCGTAAGAAACACAAGAACTGCAGTGATTTGCAGCAGCTGGACATCCACTCTTACATCTTAAAAGAACTCTTTAGTGTTCACTCGAGGTCTAGCCCACATTCAGCTGCAGCAATGGACAACATATGTGCATAACACAGGATTGGTTATGTATTGGCATGGAGCTACTGCTACATCCAGACAGGTCACAAGTGAGAAGCTGTGGTGTTTCTTGTGTGTCTCTTTTCCCTGTGTTCCTGCCTCTCATTTTTAGCATCAGTGATTACCAACATCAGACAGAGGTGCAATACTCTTAACCAGATTCCTCAGCACATTCATGTTCACAAAACATAAGCGCTTATAAAACGCAAGCGCCATCAGTGTGCACACTTCTGTTTCTGTCTGAGAGAGGATAGGAATGTTAATTTGTTCTGGTCTGAATCAGCTTCCTGGTTCAGGGCACACTTACAAAAGGCATTTCAGCTACACATTCAGTGCCAAGTGTAGCAGATGGTGGTAGGATAGTAAATTACTTTAAGGAATACTTATACAGTTTCTTTACCGCTTTTGTAGTTGAAAAACAAACAATTGAGTCGCTTAGGGTAACGGCAGATGCAGTTTCATATATGTCTACCACCCTGAACCAGGTTTAATAGCCATGAAAACAATCTGAATAATCCTGAAGCGATCATCATTTCTAGTTTAGAAGTTTATGTTCCTCTCTTGCTGTGATTTGTTTTTCCAATTCCAAGAATTTATGTATTCAGTACCTACTTTTTTTCCCCCTTTAGAATTTTTCTTTTATTTACAACAACACTTCTGCAAACAATTTGCTAGCCAACTTTAAACAATATGTGGCACCCCTTAGTATTAGTGCCACCTGGTTGTCATGATGTATTGAATCACTTCCAATTTAAAAGTATGTTTAAACAGTCTTATGCATAGCTCATTTTCCAGCTCTGCCTCCTTAGTTTACCAGTTTCTGCACCTTCTTTGAAACACTTTTCTACTATCTGGTATTATAGGAATAGAATAATCAAGGTTGGAAGGGGACCTACTCCCACTGACACCCGACTTGAAGCACAGTCAGCTCTGAGATCAGACCAGGTTGCTCAGGGGTTTGTCCAAATGGGTCTTGAAAGCCTTCAGGGACTGAAGTGACCCATCTTTTGTGGGCAAAAAGCTTCACCGTTTAACTGTTGTGATTTTGTTTATAAGATCAAGTGGAAACCTCTGGTTTGAATTCAACTCTCTAGTCAACGATTCTGTACTCTGCTCAGCATACTGAAAACAGAAATGCTACCATTTCTGGTACAGTCCATCTACAATTTGATAGATGTTCAAGTAAAAAAGGAAAAAAAAATTATCTACCTGAGTAAGAGAAATTGGAATTTTCTTCAGTTACTTATTTTGTGTATAATAAATTGGATGAGTGAACAGATGCACATATACATGAACTTCCCTCAAGTGGTTATTTATTTGTGATTGAGAAAGAGACTCAGAAGACTGCCTACAGAGATTTGAGGTCTCTTTTGTGCTGTGTCAACACAAGATCTAAACCAGTTTCCATTTTGGAGAGGCCAAATATCTCGTTCTGTTACCAGTATGTTAACGGTTGTAAACCAGTTTAAGGAAATAACCTTTAATACTTTAATGTGAAAATGATAGTTGTGAGCATCATGGTAAAATCAAGAACACCTTTGTACAACAAAGAAACAGTGAGATAACCATGTAAATAAAAAGGTAAAACTGCAAAATTACACATTATTCATGTTATATTCTGATCAAATAAGATTAATTTATCTCTTCTTATGCTTTGATCTTATTACTAACAGAAATATAGACAAACTGAATGAACATTTCCATTCCACCTTCTACAGTAATACTATCCATTGTGTTAAATTTGAATTTATATAATGCAAGACATATGACAGAAGCACCATCTCTTTGTATTCCCTAGGATTTTGAGTGTAAGGGTTAGGGATCTAACTTTTGACCTGCAAGTGTATTATTCAGTTACAGGGAGAGGTCTTTCCTACAATCATAAATCACAGATGCCTTGCAGAATGATCATGTGTATGATCTAGGTATAGGTGTGCACTGTCAAAGTCCTTCACATAAATGGATCAGGTCAGACTAGGTAATAATTCATACCAAATGTCTTCCAGTTTTCAATAAATGTGAAAACTCCATGTTCAGGATCAGATTATTTTTACTTGGAAGACTTGCTCTGCTTCGGAACATTGTCCTCACAAAGAGGAGGAAAGTAGATTTTAACATGTTAAGAAACTTCCAATGGATTTTTATATATATATATATATACACACACACACACACACAAAGTAGATAGATATTTCATAGATATATGGCAAAAACAGGGGCATTAAATAAGGCTTAGGAAGAAGGTCTCACACCAGTCCTTGGTACTAACTAGAAACATAGAGCATTACAACTGCTAGAAGCAGACACTTCTGTGAAAACACACTGTTAATTTCAGAATGTGTGGTTACTTAGAAGAGACTGAAAAGTAAAATGAGGGGAAAAAAATTGGAAAACAAAGCAGTAAAAAAGATAGAACAGAATTTGTTTTGTTCTAACTCAGACCAGAGCTGAGTCACACACTTTCCAAGACTGCCCCAGGTTGGGAACTATTGGGTTAAAAAAAATCCTCTAGTGACTAGAAAATTGTTATTCAATCCCATAATTCTGCTATCTCTTTATAAACTCCTGTCCAGGCCAGTTTGTTCTCCTTTCCTCTTCCTCCAGCCCTGTGCTGGGTGGGAGCTGCTTTAATCAGGACAAAAAAGCCCCGAACAAGTGAGAAAAAACCACACTCTAACCAAACAAAAAAAATGCTCCCACAAACCTAAATCACCACGAAAAGTCCCTGTGCACCACAATTTCAGATGAAAAGGTAACTATGGTGACAGAAGAGAAAGATCAGATGTTATAATTTTGCAGCAGAATAGCATATATATTCTCCACGACCATTTGGAGGGGGAGTGAGAGAGTGTCAAGAGACCTTTCACAGCAAGTCACCACATGGCAGTGCAGACCATCAATGGTCAAAAACACTGCTTGAGGAAAGCCCTGGAGCAGTGCTGGGGGCAGGCAGCTCCTAGCAGAGGCCATCTGACAGCTCTAGTCCTGTTCAGTTCCAATTCACCCTTTGATTTGGCAATCCCTGTCCTACAACTCCTGCCAGGTTTGGGGCCATCTATTTGCTCAAAGGGGAGGCTTGTGTCTTCTCCATGCCATGACTTAACACTTTGTCTGATTCTTCTGATACATATTTTATGACCTGGCTACTGTGTTTTAATCAGCTGAGCAGCAACACTAGCACTTGAGCAGGTGGTCTGGTGGATTTATAAGTACGATTATGATGACTAAAAGCCACATTGCATTTGGCACCATTCTTCACAGTTTCCCTAGAGGTCTGGGATCAGCTTGCTTTGGTGATGGAGCCAACCTTTGCAAATCTACCTGTCCACCATTCATAACTTTGGCCAGAATTCACCTCTCAGTCTCTGCAGATCTGATTATCAGGCAAAACTGATAAGAGCTTTTAAATGAAAAAATAACAAAGTTTACCCAAATTAAGCCTGAATTGTGTTTTAGATTGGACTGCCAATAACCTCATAATAAGAACATGGAAACGAACTGGAAATAGACTGTAAACCAAGCTCAGGGTAGATAATTCTATGCTAAATATAATTTTTGGTTGATACAGTGTGCATTAAACTGTGAGTTACTCAAGCTATTACTGTCTCTGGCATGGAAAAATAAAACATACTGTGGCTGAGACTATTAATACACAGGATTCAGAGAGTCCCGGTTATGCCTTTACTCTTTCTTTCAGTATGTTTTAGTTACTTTACTTAGAGCCTGCAGATATCCACAAAGTTACAGTCTGCCTGTTGAGCAGAGCTCCTAGAGTGAGTACTTAAAATTAAGCATATTTACATCTCACAATTAACTTAATGATTATTTTAATGTTTGTGTTTTCCATGTAGATCTGTTTCTCTTTCATATCATCATACATAGATGAGGTCTTCAGTCTGTTTGACCTAGACTTCTGTCACGGGCCAGCTGTAATCCTGTTATTTGTTTTATTTCCAAGTCCTTAAGTTTCTCCTCTTTTAGAAAATAACTTCTATAGACCCAGATTTTTTGCAAAATAGAGCAAACAACACTGGAAATTAAATTAATTTTATTCTGAAAACCCCAACAAGTTCTAAAATATGTCTAAATGGCAAAGCTGAAATTCATCCAAAGTGATTCTATGCTGTTTCCGCAGAATGAAATCACAAAGTATAGGAAAACTTCATTTCAGTGACATACTTTCTGCCAATTATCCATAACCAACTCTAGACACTGTCATGTGGAGGGCTGTTTTGATGCCTAGTCTGTAAGTATAGCAGATCAGATTCAAATCTTGAAAAATTTGGCATTGTATTGATTTCAAGAAAGCTGTGAGAGTTTCCAAAGCCTAAGAGCCCAAACTTTCCTTCAGTTCTTTTGGGTAACTGTAGTGGAAAATAAACAACTCCCCAGCCTCAAACTCATTGCTGTCGTAAGACTTTATGTCATCGTAGACTGAAATACCCAATACGCTGCCCAGCTGTGTTTAACCAGAACTCTGCAGGAAGTATTCTGCAAAGCATATGTCCTAAAAGCTGAAGATTTAAAACAAATGGAAGCAAAAATTCCAATAAAACCAACCCTCAAAAGAATGAAAAAAACAACCCCCTGATGGAACAGGCACAGTATATCGATGTTCGCAAGATACGTGCACCATGCCGCAGACAGTGTCTGAACATGTTGTTTGCATCAGAATGCAAACCACATTTTCCCCTCCTCCTGTCCTGGTGCATACTGTTGCACAGGCATGATTGAGTTATTGGCCAACACACTGATACAGCAGAGACAATTCCTTGCAAAGACCCTCTGGCCACTCACTTCATTTACATGTCCTGGTTTAGGTGGCTTCTGTTTGAGCATAGCAACCTGCAAAAACAGGCCTGCTGGCAGGAAAATAACAAGCCTTTAGCACAGCAGAGAGACATCTGAGTCCCAGGCAGTGTGTGTTCAAAATGTGTCCAGCAATATAGTTTAATCAAGTCCAACACAAGTGGGCCACACTTGGAAGAACTTTCAGGCTTGCAGTATTAGGAATAAGCATACATTACCCCAGGCTATTTTAATAGACAAAGATGCCTTTCTGGGTGAAAAGCTGTTTACCACTGTCCTGATTAGGGGTTTAACCGGTGAATCAAGATTCAGTGAAATAAAAAGTCTTCTTAAATCAAGTCAGTACAAGGAGCAACATCAACTGTAAGCAAAACTGCTCGATGACCTCTGTGGTTTTGCCATCTGTACCTAGTGCAACAAAAATTGCTCCACAAAGAAATTATGATGGCACATAGATTTGCTAAAAACCTTCTTCAGCAGACTCTTTCACAACTAGCTTTTATGTAGAGATTTGCTTAATCTTTTGGCAGTAAATGACAACAAGCAAATCCATTAACATAATAAAACTATGATTACACACCTAATCACTCCTTAGACTTATCATCATCTAAGTAACCTTTACTACTAGGCAAGCGAGAATTTGTGAACATTAACTTATACTAAGATTGCTTGTTTTGCAGTAATATTTTATTCCTAATTAACGTCACAGCAATTTCCCCTGCAGAAACCTATTTAATAAAACATTGCATTGTTAATGGTTTTGACTGGGGGAGGTGCAAGCCATGTGTATTCCTAAAGATTAGCACTTATCTTTTTTTTGCCATTGCCGAAGCACATTATGATCATTCTTTTCCTCTTGAATCAGGTGGAACCAGATAAAAACACTTCTATTGCTCTCTGAGACCTTGATTTTTACACATAGCACTGTGATTGTAGAGCTGAGATGTATAAACTTAATAAAGATCCTCAGTGATTAATTTATGATAGCATAGGTGCTGCTTTCATAAATCTGTTTGAGATAGCTTTTGGAACTATGAGTGAACTGCAGAAGTTTCATGCACATGCATAACTGAGGTTAGAAAGTTCCTTGTACTCTGTAAAAAATTGAAAATCTAATGAGTGTGATTTGTGGGCTGAGCTCATAGTTTGGAAGGTCTCTTTGTGGCTTGGCTGGCGACATGGTGATACAAATTATGCAACTTTGTCAAGATGAGGCAGAAGTAATTTTAATAGAGGAGAAGATGCTTCACCACACAGAACTTTCATTGCTTGTTTGTGAATTCAGGTCTTGGCTGGGGTAGTAGCAACAAAAGGTGAAAACAGGACAATTGCAACCCAAAGGCTCCTGTGTTCCTTCTATCTGCAGAAGGACATAAATGACTCCTTCATGACATGTGTATCAATGAGAACTTCCTATTAAAGAACATGGAACAGCAAGGGACTACTTGAGCCAACTGATTCAGCCCCTTGCCCTTAGAAGCATCCAAGGTATTAACATTGAAATTCAGGTGGGACTGTGATCCATCTCCTCCACACAGAGAGACTTTCTTACTGTCAATATCTGATAACACAATTTTTAAAATACCAAGAAACAGACCATGCCAGAGAAAGTTGATTTGCTACTGCTGCAGTTTCTGTGTCCGAAAGGTAGGATACTATCTGTCTATCCAAGTAGTGTTGGAAGCTTTCAGAATACTATATTTAAGGCCATGTTAGTATTGATAGTTATTTTCATCTCCATTATGTGGAATGGCACAAAACATATTGCCAGAGCTAATAAAAGAATAAGATGCTCAGTTACAAAAATCATTGCAGTGACAGTCCGGAGCAAATATGTCCACCTGGTAACATTTTGACTGGATTTATCCAGTGTAATGATCCCACAAAGCCTCTAGATCTCAGATATTTTGAGGAACTCCCAATAACCTTAACAATACCCATTTAGTTTCTCAAACTGTGCCTCGTATAGGATTTATATGACTCACAGTCTTGGCACACTGGTCAGGATCTGGATTGGACGATGTCAAAGCTTATGATTTAAGAGCATCTGTGGTTGTGCTTTAAGCTATACAAGATGTGAGTCCTGTAAAATGTGGAGATGATCTGGGTTCCAAGCCTCCCAAATACTCTGCATCCTGGACTTTGTGTAATACTTCATTAATTAGTACTGGGAAGTGTGACAGGTAGGAGGTGCAAGGACAGAACATCTCTCATTAAGCATATGTTGTTTCATAGCATGATACAAAGCATCGATAAATTTTGATGATTACATACCCTCCTGATCTTAAAGTGCAAAGAGGTATTGGTCTTGCTAGAGACCAGGCTGTTCACTAAATCACAGTGCATTTCTCTCAGCTGAAATATAAACTTGTATAGAGCAACCACGTGTAGCTGTGGTTTTGCAGGCTGAGGACAGACTTTTTGGTTCATAAATTTCTTCCATTGATGCCCTGGGGGATGCAGAGTAGTTTTGTAAACCAAAATGCTCTTTCTTCTGCCTATACATAGGAATGCAGGCAAAAAAACCTTGAACTTTTATTGCCCAGTGTCACTAATTCTAGGGGCTGTATCTTACCTGGCACAGCCCAGCATGTGTCAGAATTTGTGTTAAACTAAAGCCCTAATGAAGCTTGCTAATCCAGACTTCCAAGTGCTGCTTGATTTCCTCACCAGCCTTCAGTATAGAAGAAACAGTGAAGAGGAACACAGTTGAATATGTCTGGGAAGTTAATGTCAGGAAAAGGAGCGAAAGTAAAGGAAACAGAGACTTCCACAATTTGTTTTTCTTTATGTGGAATCAGGAAATCCCTGGACGTCGGACCCTCTTTGCATCTCTCCCTGATGCTCTTGGCTTCCACAGAAACCAATGGTCAAGCACACATTGATTTGAGATGAGATTCCACACAGTCAGATACCTTTCTGCTTGCCTCCATCTTCCTTCGTTCCCTGGTCCCCATCCCACCCTGGTGCTCTGGCTCCTATGACAACTCTGCAAGTCTGTTGAGCTCACTCAGACAACAAAAAAATCAACAAAGCAGAAAGATGCAGGTTAGAGGCCACAGAACAGCCTTGATTTTTTTTTCCCCCAGGTAATAGTTTGATTTTTTTTTTTTATATTATTATTAATGGGTGTGGAGAGTCCTCTTCTTGAAATGACTTGGAGGTGAGTCTGCATGTAATATTACTGAGGGATGTTTGGGGATTCAGCCTGCTGACCTTCGAAAAGGCTATTTAAAAAATACCCTCAATAATTTTACAGAAGAGTGAATATCTTTTTTATATTGTCTAGTGCAGTAAAACCTCTCTGCAGTGTCTGAAGAGATAATTTTCTATTATCTGCCAGAAGCCTTTTAATAAAGGAGAAAAAGAGTGCTGCACACTTGATTTATTGGCTGAGGTTCATCCTGCAAACACAGAGAAATACCACCTAGGGCTCTGACAAACAGGCATCTTTGAAGCTCTGTGGTACTGAAGTAGCCCCTGTGGTATCTCAGTACTTCTGAAGGAGGTATGACGAGCTTCTCCCATTCTATTTCTCTTTTTCTTGCTGGGAATAAGTATGGGATCAGATCACATGGGTGTGCTGCTGTAATGAAACATTCAAAATGTTATCTACATTCAGTCATGCCTGCCTCCTTCCTTTCTTTCTGGGAAAGAATTAAGTAATTACTGTACACTCGGTGCCTCCAAATATTGCAGCTAACACTTCCAGACGTAAATCAACAGGGTGTGTAAGTAAAAAAGTCAGCAAGAAGGAAGGAAGAGAAGATAGTCTTCTGCCAGTAGACGTCAAGGTTTTACGTGGTGTAAATACTTGAAAATTCCCTCTATTTGAAATACTAGCATGCATTTCAGAGCAAAGTTTGAAGGACAGACGTGTCCTTGCTGAAACTTCCACTGACTTCAGGGGGCTAAGAATTTCTCTGTAATGTTTCAGTGTATGTGGCCCAATCAGTGGCATGTTAAAGCTTCTGCATTCCTATTCTGTGCAGCCTTCATGGACAGGCAAGCTGCACTTTGAAAGCCTCCCTGTAACATTTGTTTCTCTAATAAAGACATTTAATCTTTGCATGCTCAGTCTAGGGATCCCTGCATTAAGGGGAAACAATAATCGGAGTATGTATATGGATGCCAATGGTAATTTTATTATCTTAATTATCTTTCTTGGACCCTTAGAAGCAGCCCATATGTTACCAATTGAAAACACCAAAATAAGAGAGCAATGGCTTCTGTATCTGCAGCTCAGACCTACCTGTAGCCTGCCTGTGATTCTCTGGGGATGCTAGATTGCTCCTAATGGAAACCTCCTAGACAGAAAGAGTATTAGGTGGTCTCTGGTGCTCCTCATTGCACAAGACATTCTGTAGCACTAATGCTTGGGCTGGGTTTTGGCCAAAGCTCTCAGTGCCCCAGGAGGCTTCATCACTGCAGGTAAAGCAAACCGGCTGGGGGTGGGTTCCTGATCTTGCTTGGTACTGAACATGCTCTTGGTGAAGGCAGACAAGTGTCAGAAAACTTCTTGCACTCTCTGTGCCTGCAAGTCCCAAACTGTCTCAAGGCCTTGATTTAAAGTTATCTGCTTTCTTTTTGGAAGGAATCATAAAATTGTAGAATCATAGAATGGTTTAGGTTGGAAGGGACCTCAAAGATCATCTAGTTCCAACACCACCCCACCACCCCCCCACAGGCAGGGACACCTCCCACTAGAACAGGTTGCTCAAGGCCTCATCTAACCTAGCTTTGAACACCTCCAGGGAGCGACCATCCACAACCTCCCAGGGCAACCTGTTCTGGTGTTTCACCACCCTCACTGTAGAGAACTTCTTCCTATATATACAAGACTGATTTCACAGTTAAGGTTTGCTTGGTGAAGCTTCTCTTTGTATATTTTTTCTTCCCTTTCTGTTCCCCTTTCTACGATTCTTGTATTTGGGAAGCAAGCACAGATTTCCCTGGTGGATTTTTTTCAACATTACTGTAATAATTGCCTTCACTGCTAACTATACCAAAAGCGATATTATGGACATAATTTATTAATTTTTTATGCATGTTAACTGTATAAATAATGATTTGTAAAATTAGGCAGAAGTTCTATTAAATTGAGCAGTGGTTAAGTCTTGACACTGTTTATATTTCTCTTCTAAAATAATTAAACCTCCCTTTCACTTAGAAGACCATATTCAGACAGTTGTAATATGTTGAATATTTTTATAGCAAGTAATTTAACTCAGAATTTCACTAAATTAATTGTGAAGTGTAAACTTTATTTAAGATTCTCCAAGTGAACATAGAATTATACGGCAGTAAAGAATTAATACTCTACATCTTTGGAAACGCATTACCTTGAAATTGTCAGACAGTTTCTCGTAATATTCAGCAGTGAATCATTATTTAAATGTTAGGTCATACTCCAACACACTTGTCCACATGCCAGGAGCTGAGAGACTTTGAATTGCCTTCATGTCAAATAGTCAGTGATGGATGACTGTCTTTGGCTTCTAGAGGCAGAAAAGCTCAGAGATGAGAATGAAAGGCACAAAAGGAGGCAAAAAAAATGTGAAAGAACATATTGGGAAGGAAGACTTTCAGACACACATAGAGCTGGCCCTGAAATCGTCCTGAAGCAGGACATAATAGAAAACAAGACATTGGTGTGTTTCTATTGAAATACTGAAGATGAATAGTTCTTAAATCTAAAGGGGTTGCAGGGAGATTCAGAGCTGTGGGTAGAGTTTGGTTTCCTAACTTTGGCACACTGGAAAACACAACCGAGGTCTTTATACCTTGGGGTGAGTTAGAGGTTAGCCCCGGGCAGCATCCAGGATGTGAAGCTGTGTCTCACCGAGCTGCACTAAATCATTCATCCCAATCCTTGCCAATATGACTTATGGAACGTTAAAATGTACCTGTGTGGAAAGCAGCTCTTGACTATGAAACATACCCTTGGGATTTTCACAATAATAAATCTGGAGCTCTGAAACTGAAGAAGGCAGAGGAAGGGGGAGAAGAGCAGCTGATAAGGTCGGTATTCAGAATTCACATGAGGTCTTCATGACATCTCACAGGCAATGCTGAAATTTTGCAGGGCAATGCAAGGTGATGAGTGTGGTAGTGCTGGTCCAGCCGAGGTTCCTTTCTTAGTTGTGATTTGTACCCTCAGTTTGGCTGATCCTGTGTCACACTTTAGATGCCAGATGCCCACTGGAATGGGCTGCCCAGGGAGGTGGTGGAGTCACCGTCCCTGGAGGTGTTCAAGGCACGTTTGGACGTGGCACTTGGTGCCATGGTCTAGTCTTGAGGTCTGTGGTGGTGGGTTGGACTTGATGATCTTTGAGGTCTCTTCCAACCTTGCTATACTGTGATACTGTGATACTGTGATATACAGTTCAGCCTAAACTATGATAATAACTACACTTTGACATCCTGCCTTCCTAAAAAACAACTCAGTACATCCTTCCTGATTTTTTCTCCTCATATTCACTCAGTGTTATTTGACTGTGATAAATGAGAGACATTATTTTTTGCCCCACAAATGGCTCTGTTGGCTGGTGATTTGAAATCTTTTTACTTGCAAGTCTTAGTGCCTAAAACTTCTCTGGATAGATAAGTGCTCTCTGAAAGATGTTATTCAGTAGAAGACCTCTGTGCCTTCTGAGTTATGTCTTCATCCTTGTATTCCTCAGTCTCTCACATACAGCTGAGAGGCTCTGCTGCTTTGCTCTGGAAGTCTGGACATGCTCAAAACAGGGAGAGCTTTTCTGCTCATATGTCTTTGCAGGCAGAGAACAATAAAACTGTCAAGTTACTGAGGAAAGCCAAGTCCATTTATCACTATATTTCCTGCAGCAAATGTGCGATGACTCTGAATGGTCTGGAGCTGAGGCACGAGAACTCCATACATGGGGGTGTAGGCACTGATTAAAAGCTTGTATGAAAATTTAATGAGAACACACTCAAAAGCTTTGACGACCAAACATGTTTATGATCTCATTTAAAATTCAAGGTGACATCAAACATATTTAGGTTCATTAGACACTTCCTGTCAAATCAGATGCTATTTGAAAGGCAAACAGCTGCCTAACATACTTCTTTATTTGTAAGGATATATAATTTCAGCCTTAAAATAATTCGATCAGTCTTCATCACTTTTTTGTTCACCTTCAGTTCTAACAAAATGCTTGTGTCCATGCAGAGGCATTCACTGAGTGAAATACTCAGTATGTAAAATATAATTAAATTCCCTCTTCCAAAGGTTCAGCTGCTGCAATTGGCTAATGAGAAGCTGTAAACAGAGAGCTAACACATCTCTTTCACTGTGTTCTGACACTGCACACAAGACTGTTTCTTTCTTTCCCTTGAGGTAAATTGTGGAGGGAACAACATCATAATTCAAAACAGGTGCAAGCAGTGGTTTAGTAAATTCTTTCCATTTTCAGCTCTCTACAGTTGGCACAGTTTCATATATATTTAAACTCTCAAATTGTAGGTTTATCAGATATTGACACGAGTTATATTTATATACCTGAATACTCAAGAACATCTGCTGTATTGAAATTCATCATTCAAAAGACTTAATTAAAATAATGCTGAATTGGAGCCTCAGCATGCATTACCAAAGTGCATATTTGTTTTGCTACAATCAATTAAGTCTATATTCACGAAAACAACTCTTGCAACAAAATGTGTATGTTTAATCCTTATGTTAGTCTCCTCAGAATTTGCTGTACTGTTTCAGAGGCAGTCAGCTGAAGACTTTGTGTTATTTAATAACACTGCATAACAGGTTTTCATTAACTCAACAAGAGGTAAATCAGGATTGATGTCTAGTGTAAACACTAAGAGAGAAATCTAGATTGAGGCATCTTCATAACAAACAGTAACCTATACTTTGAAGTTGCCTGAGTGTCTTTCCAGTTAAGATATTACTGAGTTTTCAAAAATGTTCATTGAAAACTAAGTGCTTTGCCCTTGAATCGCATATTGTCTCTGCTGTCTACTCTTCTTTCATAGATTTAAGAGATTATGAAATCTAAGTACAATCAATAACCTACTCACACATTATCTGATTTGTCTCCATCATCAACGGGGTGTCATTTATAATGTTATAGCCTATTACAGCCATTTGTATTACACACTGTGCTTAAATTAGAATAGCAATCGTATTTGCCATTTAGAAGCTGATCACTACCTTTTTATTTCTCTGATGAGTAAACGTGTGTACACTCCAGCTTAAAATAATTCAACATCTGGAAACCATTATTGCTGCCATTTGGAGATGAAAAGGTTCTGCTTTCTTGCAAAAGAAATGTTGAAAGGTAGATTGTAATAGAGCTGAAAGGTCTAGGGGAAAATAGGAAAGGTCAGTGGGTGGAATGAGTGGGGAAGTGGAAAGCAGTGGGATTTGTTATAGGTAAGGGATTAAATGAGGGAGAGGAGCTGATCTCATTTATTCCCTTTGGATACAGGACCCTGACCACAACCCACCTCAAATGTACAACCACTCTCATTTGTCATTTCCAAAGTCCTGCTGCAAGTAATTACTGGCCCTCATTACAGGAAGGACATGGACTTGATGGAGCAGGTCCAGAGGAGGGTCACGAAAATGATGAGAGGGTTGGAGCACCTCTGCTATGAGGACAGGCTGAGGGAGCTGGGGGTGTTCAATCTGGAGAGTAGGAGGCTCCAGGGGGACCTAACAGCAGCCTTCTGGTACCTGAAGGGGGCCTACAGAAAGGATGGAGAGAAGCTGTTTACAAAGGCCTACAGTGACAGGATGAGGGGCAATAGGTCCACGCTTGAGAAGAGCAGATTTAGATTGGATGTCAGGAGCAAGTCCTTTACTATGAGGGTGGTGGAGCAGTGGAACAGGTTGCCCAGGAAGGTGGTTGAGGCCCCTTCCCTGGAGACATTCGAGGTGAGCCTGGACCACTCTGTGATTCTATGGTAGACCTAGACCTCTGGGACCAACAGTCATAGAAAAAAAATCAGTAGACAGCAGAATTTCTTGCTTTGGGTAGTTCGAGTGTCTCTCCTTTCCTGAAACACAGGCCTATAGCTCAGGGCCTCTGCCTGCTTGCCTATGCTGTGAGAGTTTTGATACTGAGTTGTATTGCTATGGATTAATGCCCCACTCAAGTGGGACAGCAAAGTTTATGTCTGACAAGGACCAGCGATGCAGGCAGCTCTTTCCCGCTTACAGAACAACAATGAATGATAATCAAAGGAAGAAGCCCTCTAGAATCAAGCCTCAAAAAAGATATCACTTCTGCTGTCCTTTATATGAGAACCACCAAGAAGATGAAAATGGTAATGACAAAGTTTAATTGTTAATATTGCAGGAAAGGTGAAGTAATGGCTGTCTCTCAGCAGTGGAAATTAATTTAATGAACAACTCATAAAAGGCTGCACTTGCCAGCAGTTGTCCAGGGAGCCATTGCCTACATGGCTTCCATGGGATGCTTATGCCTGTCAGCAAAGTCATCAGACAAAGAACTTAAAAGAGGGCCATTTACTGGCCTTCACCTTTGAGACTCTAGGGGCCAACAGGAATTGGTTCAAGGACTGTATCACTTCATGCCTGTCCTCCACAAATCATCAGTGCCAGTGACTTGAAGGCAAAATTTTGTCCCTTGGCAAATAAAATTTGATTTATTTCCACGATTCCACATCCAAACTGCAGAATCCTTTGCCTATTCTGACTGTTGGAAGACTGATATATTGTGGGCTGCTTTGTATGGTTTCACTGTGAGGAGGAGGCTGAATAATAGCACCCCCGTGTGCAGAGAGTGCAAGTCTCCCAGCAAGGGGAGGAAGAGTAGAGCATGAATTGACAGATCAAGTAAGATGAGTGCACTAAATGAAAAGAGGTCTGGGCTGCAAGGTTTTGGATGTACCCTATGTTTTGGAGAACACCAGAAGGCTAATTAACTATCACTAAATGTTTAGTTTTATTTAAATTGACATGAATTTGCCCAGTTCTGAGTAGCCTAAAACAATTCAAAAGCTTTATTTTCTAAGTAGAAGGCCTAAATAGCAGCTTCTAATTCTGAGTAGGACACTGCTGCTCTGAGTAATACAGAGCAGACTCCTTCATCACACTCCTGTCATGAAACTGTAAGTTCCAGTGAGCTTGTGACTCTCACAGGGAAAGAGTCAACAGAGCCTTGTATAAGTTTTTTTCCTGGACAATTCTATCCAAATAAAATATATTGAAAAGCATTCAGAATTTCCTAGGAGGTCTAGAATATCTCTGGGCTTGGATGTGGAAATGTACCTGTTTGTGTTAAAGCCACTTTTGACTGTCCTGATATGGTTAAAAACTGTCAGAAGGTCAAGTGGTGGGTCCTGAGTCCTTTCTAAACTGCTGGGAACACCCTTCACAATGCAGTCAAACTTTTTGTGTTAAATGAAGGACTCTAATTAGGAAGAGCTTTCTTACTTGATTTTGATAACATTTGCAGACCTCACTTTAATACATGGAAAATCAATAGACATTGAAAAATGCAAGAACAATAGGATTTTTTTCTCACTGTTGTCAATGTTATAAAAATGGTCATACAAAAATACCCTCTCTATAACTTCTCAGTAGCATGGCTGGACCTTGGTATTTTATTTTTTCTATAATCTTAACAACATATGATTTATGTCAGTTTAACATATGAAGTATTTTCTCTGAGTTGTCTCAGATTCCTTTTGTGAGAGCAATTCAGTTCATGTTTCTGCTCACTACATAGAGAGAATATTTGTTAATCTACATCAGACCAGGAATGTATTTGCTATTTCCAGTAGCTACCAATGACTATGAGGAAAGAAAGATCCTAAATACTGAAAACAGGAGGAGAGCCAGACAATTATTGCTGCATCTGCATCCTGGACACCACTCCTGTTCTTAAGCAATGCATCCACTTGCTGGTATTATCATATTATTATTTACAGCCCAGTTATTCAGTATTTCACCTGAAGCTCCATCACATCGAATATCACAGGAAATGCCTCTTGTGTTTTTTGCAGATTTATATACCTTTCACTTCCTTGCTCTTTTATTATCCAGAAGGTACAAAGACTTAAAAAAAAAAAAGGGATTGAGAACAAAATCAGTAGAAACAGATCTTATTTTGAACTGTCCATTTTATAATTGCTGTGGCAAGACAATGGCTGTATAAGAGCAAGTAATTATTTTAGTTGATCTGTTACTTTCAACTTCAGTGCTTGATTGGGGTCCCTGATAACTCATGTTCCACTAAAATAAGTAGCTTGAAGTTACGTTAATTTTTCTTCCTGATGATCTTTCTGTTTAAAGGAGTACCAAAAACTTGGCATTTTACATCACAACTTGCAATTTCAGATTGGAAATGGATAAAGTCTCTGCAGTGATACTATGAAAACACAGTAAAGATGTGGAGCAGAAATTAAATGAAAATGTCTTGGGAAATATAAAAATAGATTTCAGCAAGATAAAAATAAAATAGTATTTTGGGGAATGAGTGGTTTCCTGAGCAAAGCATTAACCTTTCACCTCCAGGATACCAATAAACAGTGGGATACTATGACAAGGATTGATTTAAACAGCTTTGCTCCCTCGTCTTCTAGCCCAAATTGTTGCTATGTTGCAGATCCCTGAAATAAGAGAGCTCCTTAAATATAGTGCCCTGGACATGCAACATCTCCTTCTGGCAAAAAGCATCAGGCACTTCAGAGCAGGGTTGGAGGTGAATCATGTTATTATTGGTTTTAATTAGCACTTCCACAAGCTTCAGAGTTCTTTACCTGCAGCTGAATTGCACTTGGAAAGGTGTGAAAGCCATATTGCCTTTGTAAACATCAGAGAGATTAATTTCTAATCCCGTCTTTTTAACCAAGCCCTCCTGTTGATCAGAAAAAGTGAGGGCAAACACCTCTGAAGGTAAAAAATGAATCTACTCTGGAATATGAGATATATTATTTATTAATCTAGATTGATACGTATTTATTATTTAGTTTGTTAGTTCTCTGGGACTTGTGCCTATCCTCTTGCACCTAGCTCACAGTCAATGCTATATAAATAAGTCATTATTGTTAATATTTGATAAGGGTGGCTGAAAGATCACTGTGAACAATGATCAATGAGACTTCTGCCTTGGCTTCCTCCACTTTTACACCACAGGAATTCTTCCTGTTACTTTGGGATCTCTCCAGCCTTGCAGCACAGGAATAAGGTGAAGATCAAGACATTTATCTATAAAAGGTCTAGGGAGCAATTAATAAAGGCTGTGTAAATTCCTATGCATGTTGTACAATATGAAAATATGACTGACTAAGGGTTTAATCTACAGCAAGTTATAATGGAAGGAACTACTTTAGTGTCGGCAGGGCAAATGCTGGTTTATGCCAACTGAAGACCTCTCTAGGGTGGGTGATGGATTCAGCTCTGTAAAAGTTACCTCCTGGGATACATCTTTTCTAAGACACTTTATGCAGCTTGGTTGTACAACTGGAACAGAAGAGACTGGCTGTCCAGTGTAATAAGCACTAGAAGACTTTATTGTCCAAGACTTGGTGAGAACAAATAGTGTCAAGGTTAGAGTCAACTAAGACCTCTCCTGGCATTTGAAGAGCACTGAAGGACAGGAGACTGAGGTCTGTATGGCTGGCAACCATGCCGTGGTAGCTGCTGGCTGACTCCTCCACTCCTTTGAGGGGGAATTATAAAATGAGTTTTCAGAAAAAAAAACAAGCTTCTCTGGCTTAAGGTGGCTTGCCAGATCCAGCACCACATAATCCATCTATCCAAGCAGTGGAACCTTTTACCTAGACAAATGATGCACTTGGCCAAATTTGTCCTTTCTCTTGTGACAGTCAGCCTGTATGAAGGGATTCATCATCTGGGATAAAAAGACACACATCTCTATGTCTTTTACATAGGAATCTCTATGTCTTTTACACATGAATTGGAAGGAGTCTCTAGGATTTTCTGTAAGACAAAGAGTAGGAGGCACCTAAAGTGTTGTTTGGATCCCAGCTGAGCAGTCCAAGACAAATGAAGACTGTACTGTGTCTTAATCCTTTTGTGCCCTAGCACCTTTCAGCCTCATCTGCTTTTTATTCCAAACAAAGCCTGTATTTCTCATTTGTCTCCTCTGTTTTAGGAAACGTGCTTGCCATCCTTCCAGTTTGTAGCCTGGGTAGAGAGACTGGAGAGTTTCCTTGAAGAGAAGATTCTCTCCACTTTTTTTCACTGCCCTCAGTATGGTTTGCACTTAATTAGAGTGAAGAAATTGTAAAAGCATTCAACACAATATGGGCAAAGGCCAAAAACACAGCTAGCAGCAGAAGCTTTTCTGAATTGTTCCTCTCAAGATATATTCTGAAAAGCAATTATTCCTGGCCTTTGAAATCCTGCAAGACCCCTCTTGGGCAATGTTTGGAGGCTTTTCACCAAGGTTGTTTTGAGCACTGAATGTAAGCTGACCAGCAAAGAAGCAAAGAGGAAAAAAGATCTGGTTCTTGGTAAGTCCACTTCCTCCAGCTGAATTAATTTTGACCAGGCTTTCATTAAATCTCTTGCTTCGGATAGTTCTGTTGGTTTTGGCTGGGATAAATTGCATTTTCTTCACAGTAGCTTCAATGGGGCTATATTTTGCATTTTTACTGGAATCTGTGTTAACTCAGCAATGTTTCATTATTGCTGAGCAGTGGTTATGTAGAGTCAAGGCCTCTTTTGCTCCTTTCACCATCCCAGCAGTAAAGGAGGGGACACAAATGGCATAGCTGACCTCGGCTGATCAAAGTGATATTCCATACCACATGACACCATGTTCAACATATAAAGCTGGAGGAAGAAGGAGGAAGGGGAAGATGTTCAGAGTGATGGCATTTGTCTTTCCAAGTAGCTGTTACAAGGGATGGAACCCTGCTTTCCTGAAGATGGCTAACATTGGCCTGCTTATAGAAGTGGTGAATCAATTCTTTGTTTTACTTTGTTTTTGTGTATGGTTTTTGCTTTACCCATCAAACTACCTTTATCTCACCCCATGAGCTTTCTCTCTTTTACTCTTCTAGTTCTCTGACCCATCCCACTGGTGGGGAGTGAGTGAGCAGCTGTGTGGGGCCTGGTTGGGGTTAAACCATACTAGGGGTATCAGGTTTGTCATCAAATAAACAAATCTGAAAATGCAAAGTTTGTGCCTCCCTGATGAACACCAAAACTGTGTAGCGTAGAAGAAACAGCTAGACCCTATTTCAGTGGAGTTACTCAGTGAAGTTACCTGTCACATCAACTCTACCTTGTCATCTACTTCCACTGTCTCATTTAGGAAGTTGTCTGTCTGACACTGACCCATATTGCTTACATTAACTCTCCTGGGCTGTTGTGAGCACTGTGCAAACAAGGGGAAGATGGAGTTGTCAAATGTTCAGTAAAGTCCTCTACACTCAGGGAAGAAAATATGCTTTTGGGAGCTTAACTCTCTGAGCTGTTCACTCGGTTTGCCTGAAGCAAGTCCCCAGAGCTAGCAAAAAATTATTTTTCCTTTCCTACCCTTCTCTCCTTTTGTAGATACACTGAGTCTGAAAATCCTCCAGGATTTTCCTCCTATACACACACAAAATGCACCAGACACCAAATATAACTCTCTAAGCTAACAAGGATTTTAAATGGGAAGAGTCTTTATGTCTATAGATAATATAATTTTTAGGAGATTATCTTTTCTTTCTTCCTTATTTTTTCTTTTCTTCTTCCTTTCCCCCCCCCCTTTTTTTTTCCCTTCCCCTCCCCTATTTTTTCTAATTCTACCTACCCACACCTCATCCTATGTCCTGCTTCTCTTTCAAGGATTCTTGCATTCAGTTGAATTCCCAGGACAGAAATCATGACCTTTCTGAATTCACCATGAGGAATTTCTACCTTGACATAAAAGATGTCATACATATGACTAATTAATCACAGAAAGAATACAGCATATATGCTTCAGTGCCTAGCTCTGCTGAGGACATACCCTATCATTATTTCCTTGAATGTAATTTCACTGAAGGCAGTAGGAATTTTGCACGGATGTGTGTCCCTATTGAATGGGTAAATACCAGCTATTTGTTCATAAGCTGCTGGATGTGAGAGAGGAAAGGCTCCATTTAGGGGAAAACGATGACATGACACATCCTGCTTTTGCCAGCCAAGACATCGTATGCATTTTACACGATAAGGAGAGACCCTGTAAACCAGAAGGTCAAGGGAAAATGCCCTCTCTTTCCTCAATGTATAATAACATCATTCAAAGTGAAAGATCAGTGATGGGTGCTTTTGCATTTAAAACTCACTTTCAGAGAGATCCATTGTACTGTATAAACTGCATTACATTAAACGGTGCATGCAAGTATTAAGCAGGTGTTTGCAGAACGCCTCAGCAAGTAATGTGCACCACAAGCCTTCATCTCCTTTGTTGAAGCTGACAGCTATGGGTAAAGTAATGGTGCACATTATGCTGCTCATAGCTGCACTCCTTCGAGTTACAGTATCAGACAGCATTAGAACGTGAACCCAAACTGCAGAGGCAGTAAGATGCTGTGACTGATAACTCCAAAGAGGGTCCATATGGCAGGATGGCTGTACTTATAAATATTTCAAATGTCAATTCACAAGGCTACAATCATCCCAAGCTGTTTGTGTTATTCTAAATAATTGCTAGCAAATTATAACAAAATATTTTTCTTACTCGAATAACACATATAAATTTAACTGCTATATACACTAAATTTTTCTCCAGATAATGTATTTTATTGGGTTAATATAAACAACAGAGGCAGCATAGTTGCAGAGAATTTGTAAATAATTACCTATGAAAAACTGCTTCTGCTAAAGAGATTGTAGAACTCCATGTCTTTTCCCAAATGAGAACAGGCTACTGTGACAGCAAGCCAAGACTGAGGTAATCAGGGCCTGATAAAGTATTATTTAGTTTTATTTGCCTCTGTTAACATTTGCTTATGTGTGTATTTGACTTTATTGGCTGTCCTTAGTAATTACTAATGCATAGCTCTGTGGATACAGTGACAGAATGCAGGTAATACGGTGTTTTCCACACCGATGTCTTTGAAGCACATTGGATGTTTTGTGAACCTCTAAGCTCTGGAATGAGATGAGCCACAGTGACAGAGGAACAGTTCACAAACAGCAATTTTCACAGTGGCACTGGAGGGGGTAAGCAGAATCAACTGGAGGTCCCCAAAAGGGCTTGGTACTGTGCTGCTGATAATGGATTTATTCCATCCTCTCCCGTTATGGTGTGCTCATGGAAAGGTTAAACAACTTGTGGTTGATTTACATAATTTAACACTCCTCTCAATTTGGAAGTGAAAATAGAAGAGGACTTTTGAAGTCATATGGCATCCATGGAATTTTGAAATAGACTTTAATCAATTCTTACCTTTCAATTGCTTATTAAGACCTCTAAACTGCTGACACTTTTATACAAATTTCAGTACTTTTCCAGGAAAACCCATGGCGAAGACCCACTCATGTGATAATCCTTACTGCACAACTCTGTAAATAATCCTAGTAATTCTGAGGAAAGAGGAAGGTATTTCTATCTTATTAAACTCCCAAGGCTATTTCCCTGTCCTCTGACAAATAAAGGTTCAAACAATCACTGACTTACCAATGTAGAGCAATGTCTTACGACAAGAACTGATGTTTCTCACTGTGCTGAGGATTAAAATGCCAGCAAAACTGTCCACAACTATGAATACAGTTTAATATCTGTGCATGGCCTGCAATGTTTTGCATATTGAGCTGCTCTTATTATCCCATACTCTCAACTCCCTCTGGGTATCCTCACATGTCCCAACATTGCTTAACCCCTATATGCATGACTGAGCCTGAGGGAGAAGTAGAAGCAACATGCAACACCATAGCCTTTCTCCATCCAAAACTTTAAAACAGTCAGCAAGCTTCTGTCTCAGTGCCTCACACATAAGAACTGCAGGACTGTGTGACGTCAGAGAAACAATCTTGGCAGTAAAAATTCATGCAAAGCAAGAAGAAGGCAACTCGCAACAGCAGCTTCATGGCAAGGTAAAACTACCATCCTAAGAAAAAGGAAACTAGTGCCAAAATTAGGAGAGTGCAGAGGAACATGGTGTGGTATGATTAGCAAAGGGTGATGGTGAAGTAATGCCAGACTGCTGTTTTTAACAAGTTATTCAAGGCTCCTTTGCACAACATTTGGAAAAGACCAGAGACTCTGCTAACAGAATGTTCACAGAATGAATAGGATATGTTTGGCTTCACCAAGGTTCAGCAGAAAAATGTTTAGAGCACCCAGAATATTTGGGAATGAAAGTTTTGGTATGAACTTCTCAACCCTGGCCCATGTCCTAAATTAAAGAGAAACGGTGGAAGAAATTGTTCCCTATGAAATGCCTGGTAGATAGTATCATGCTTTCAGTGGCAAAGACAGTGAAGTACACAACAGATTGTCTGGCAAGATTGTGTGGTCTCCAGTATTGGATATCTTTAAGCACAGATGAGACAAACAGCTATCAGGAATGATTAAGGTGCAATTCTCCCTGCCTTGAGGCAGTGTGATGCACTTGGTGAGTCTTTCCAGCTCTATTCTTCTCTGTGCCTATGATAAGAATTTTCAGAACTGGGGTCCAAGCCCAGAGCTGCTGTTTTCAACAACCAGTGGGAATATTAGCCAGGATTTCAGTGTTACACAAAATACTGCCAGACTGTTCTCACTACCCTAATACCATGGCTAGCACATGACTGCTCATCTCATCACCACCCTCTCACAACATGGTGTGACACTTCGACAACACAGCAGAATTTTAAACAGAAAATTTATATGGGGTGCACTATGCAAATATCAGATACACTGAAGATGATAATAGCATGAAAAGAGTATGCTGATGTACTAGCCTACAAAAGATGTCTTCGCTAGCCCACATCAGCTCTAGCAGTGGAACTGAACAGTTGCTCACACAGCACTACAAAAGTCATGAATCTTCTCTCTCTACTTCCTTTCCTTCTTACTGGGATTTATTGCATCTGTTTCCTTGTTAAAATCTCACATATTAATTTGGGATGAAACACCACTCAATCGCCTAAAATTATGATTGGGAACTTTTTCTCTTTGAGTGTGAAAAGCCCCTTCAGACTTATTCAGCAAATTGCATGATAGCACTTATCCTTTTCTTGTCCAGAAATAGCGCAGAAAATGAACCGTGGTGGTGAATAGTTCACTTCAAAGCAAACATTACTCCTTCCTGAGGGATATTTTCTAGTCAAAAATCTTTGAAAACATTCCCAAATGTAAGGTAAATTTATTTATCAGTCTACCTTTCACTATAAATATCTATATTCTAAGGTTGGGAGTAAAAAAAGCCTGGTAAGACCCAGGAAGAGCTGGAAGTGCAAGGGCCAAGGAAATGTGGAGATCCCAGGAAAAACATGGTGGGACAGTGTAACAGGAGTGTATATGGTCTCCTTCTGAGATCAGAGAACACCTCTGTAGTTCAGGAGATGTCAATTTGCCAGGGCACACAGGCTCTGCTGCTGTATATGAAGTTGCAGGCTTGCTGAAGTAGAGATGAACCTGAGTCACTTTGGTTAGAAGAGAGCAACACTATCTGCTTCTTGTAGGACACACTGCAACATCTATTGCTGCACTTGTATGCACACCATCAGGCAGTCTGCTCCTCACATGAAAACCTGTTAATGAAGACCATCAAAATCATGTTTTCACCATCTTCACCAGCTTTGACTGGGCAACAATTTAAACTTGTGATGTAGAAACTGATATTTCTAAAGAGGTGTTTACTTAAAGTCTGAGATTGAGGGGACTGTATACTGTTTTGATCATATTAGAGGAAAAAAATAATGGGTATACTAAAGCAGTTCAAAAGTAGGACAAACCTTTCATACTGGTGGATTTTTGACTGATGTTGTATGTGCAGGTGGCAGATAATGATAAGTTAACTGTCAATTTCTCTTTAAATAGGTCCAGCAATTCAAAGTAGCTTCTCTAATATGTAATTTCAAGAGATTGGAAGGTTCCTCCCAATGGCAACAAACAGTGGTATACTTCCCTGTAATAATCCACAAATTGTTTCAACCAAGAGTCAATCATTCCTGCTTTCAAACTGTGGAACTTAAAATCTGCAACCACTTACCTACTAAACCACAGCAAATGTTCATGCTCAGAATCTAATGTATTATTAATATTATGGGGAAATATCTTAATATATTTATAGAGATACTCTTTATGCTGTTGCTAGAACACGTGGGAAAGAATACAAATACTGAACAGATCCTTAATCAATAACAATGATCATTACAGCCCCACACAACAGAGCAGCCCTTATTGCCAATGAATTCCAGCTTTTAATTTGTACTGCTTAAGTATTCATAAATCTGTTTCCCCTACTAAATGCAGTGAAAAACTGAAGTCACAACCTGCAAGATGTCTGTGATTTATTCTTTTAGACTTCCAACAATGAGATCAGAGTCATTGGTAGTATGTGTCTTCTTAAGGCTAAAAGCTTGTGATTCCAGAAGACAGGTAAACACAGAAGAACCAGTTAGGGTGTTCAAACTGCTTGATGAAGCTGAATATGTGGGAAGCAGTAAACAAGAGAGGGATTTACCTTTAGAGATGTAGGCCCCAGCTTGTCTAGGAAAACAAGATATACCAATAGAGATAAGAAGGGTATTATCTCTGAAAAAGACAGACAGGCAGCTCCTAGTTCAGAGAGAGGGAGATGGAGAGGAAAAGAGACACTATACCAGATAAAGAAAGAATGTGACAGGTAACCTCATAGTTATTTTATGGAACTGAACCACAAGGAATGGCAACTTTTCAGGAGTGACAGATGTTACTGCACTCCTGGAGAAATAACAGTGTGAGTAAAGTGAGTTCCTCTCTATCACCTCTGTTTTGAGTTGAACCTCCTTAGAGCTGGTCATGCTGTAGATAGGTGATCCATGCTTGTAATTGTAAAGCTATGGCTGTCTGGCTCTCCCAGAAAGGCTTGCCACTGGAGCACTTTTATGGAACATGTCTGAAATGATGGTGTCTTCCCTTAAAACTCACTTTGAATCCCAGACTCCCCGAAAACTTCACTTTTAGCTGTGAGATTGCTAGTGTAAGGAGAGACATTTCTCTTCTAATAGCATAGGTCTTTCTAGTCTTGAATGTGTTTAAAGAGCATTCTCAGACGGAGGAGCTGCTGAGTGGGTCTGCAGAGCAAAAGGAAAGGTCTCAGTGCTGGCACTCTGCCACAGTCTCCTATGGCATGATTTTTTGTTCTAATTGCCTTCAGTCAGAATGACCACAAGACTAACCATCACATCTGGGAAAGGTGAAAAGGTTATCACAGAATCATAGAAACATTGTGATTGGAAAAGACCCTCAGGATTGCCAACTCCAACTGATATCCCTCCTCTATAAGGTTCACCCTAAACCATATCCCTGAGCACCACATCCAAACAACTTTTAAACACATCCAGGGTTGGTGGCTTAACCATCTCCCTGGGTAACCCATTCCAATGCTTGACCACTCTTTCTGTGAATTTTTTTTTCCTAATGTCCAGTCTAAACCTACCCAGTTGCAGGTCAAGCCATTCCCTCTTGTTCCATCACTCTTTACTTGTGAGAAAAAACCAGCACCAGCCTCTCCACTACATGCTTTCAGGTAGCTGTAGACGATGATGGAGTCTCCCCTTAGCCTCCTTTTTATCAAACTAAACAGCCCCAGCTCACTCAGTTGCTCTTCATAAGCTTTATTCCCCAGGCCCTTCACCAGCTTCATTGCCCTCCTCTGCACTCACTCCAGCACCTCCACATCCCTCTTGCAATGAGGTGTCCCAAAACTGAACCCAATACTTGAGGTGTGGCCTCACTGGAGTAGAGTACAGCAGGACCTCCCTACTCCTGCTGGCCACAGCATTTCTAATACAAGCCAGGATGCCATTAACTTTCTTTGCCACCTGGGCACACTGCTTGCTCATATCGAGTTGCTTGTCAATTATAACCCCCAGGTCTCTTTCAGCTAGACAGCTCTCCAGCCACACTTCCCCAAGCCTGTAGCGTTGCTTGGAGTTGTCATGGCCCAAGTACTGAGCCTGGCATTTGGCTTTGTCGAAGCTCATGCCATTTACATTGGCCTGTTGATCCAATCTATCCAAGTCCCTCTATAGAGCCTCCCTACCCTCGTGTTGATCAACATTGCCACCTAACTTGGTGTCGTCTACAAACTTACTGATGACACACTCAATGTCTTCATCAAAGTCATCAATAAAGATATTAAGCAGAAGTGGTTCCAACACTGAGCCCTAGGGGACACCACTTGTGTCCAGTCACCGACTGGATTTAAGTCCATTGACCACCACCCTTTGGGGCCTTTTGTCCAGCCAGTGTTTCATCCAACAGAGCTGTGCTCATCCAAGCCATGAGCAGTCAGTTTGTCCATGAGAATTCTGTGGGGAACAGTGTCAAAGGCTTTTCGAAAGTCTAGGTAGACAATATCCACAGCCCTTCTCTCCCCTAATAGTCAGGTTATGGTTAAAATAAGAGTAGTTGAACACAAACCTGCATTGAAACTCTTCAATGCAAAATGAAATGGGGGCTTTTAGAGCTGCTTATGGTTGGATGATCGTCCAACCACAAATCTCACAGTGCTGCCTGGCACTATTTGGTGATGCCTTTTCAGAAGAGCCTCGAGCCTGAAATTCTGTCAGTATTAGAGTGCACAACATTCACACTTTACACAGCCATGAGCATCAGAAAGGTATGAACTCTCAACCCACAGTGTGTAAGTCTGTTCAGCAGAAAGGTCATCTGCTAGTGGAAGTCTCACAGGCATATCTTCCCAGCAGCATCTACAGAGCTGCTCAGAAAGGACAAGAAATTCCTCCGGCAACTGTGGTCCACACTTCTGGCATTAAGGAGGTCCATTTTCTCCTCAGGCAAGGTTGGGCAATATGCAGAGCTCCTGCATTGCCAGAGCTGGCATGGCTTGTAACATGGACATAGCACTGTGAAAAAGCAGTAGAGGCAGAATGACCTTGGAGTTAATTTTTTAAAACAAATATAAAGTCTTTGTATTGCCAGCCTCAAGCATTTACTCATCATTACTCATCTTCCTGTTTTCCTTCGAACTATGAAATGTTCTTAAACAAGACATTAAAACATACACACTGGCGGATTTTCTTTCAATTGCTCATTTCTGCTTTATATTTGTGTGGTTACTGAGCTTTTATGGTTTGTGCACTGAAGCCTTGTCCTGTTTGAACATCTCTCACTGGCCACACACAAGTAAAACCACAGTGTCTTTGAGCTGCAGCTTAAAAGGAGGAAGATTTTCCAGTACTGCTTGAGAGGCAAGGATGTGGTTTGTTGTTGAACTTTACCAGGTCACGTTTCCTTTCATTCCCATCACTGCCAATCTCCAGCTCCTACCATTTTGCCCAGAAAAGTCCTTCCTTTGACCTCCCTTTTTGTTGGAAAAAGCCCTTGCATTGTGGAAAGATATATCCTACTAGAAACTGCAGGAACCTGAGGGGTTTATTGCCAGGCACATCATGGAGGTAGCAGCTTGTCAAGAGTTACAGAACATTATTCAAAGACACAGAAGAACTCCATGGCAAAAGTGAGAGCAAAGTGTGATGTCTCTCCTGAGATGTGTTGCCATTACCTTCCAAAGCCTGCAAATGTAACTAGAAATGAAGACTTATTTTGACTTCAGCAGAGTCTGAGTAGATCCTAGTGATATGAGACTTCCCACAAAGTGCTTATCACAGCCAAATGAATCCAGCAGACATAACATCGTATTTTGCTCAGTGTTTGAAGTTCATGTGGCAACTTCCATGAACTGTTCCCTTTGTTACAGGGTGCAAAGAGAGATGATCAGCTAAATGTTCAATCAACAGCAGTTTCTAATCATCTCTTCTGGAAGATAGAACAAATGCAGGCAAACAGACAAACCCTATCTCCAGCCAGAAGAGGTGATTTACATGCTGGAACATTCCTTAAGAGCATGAATATACTGAGAAGTACTGTCCTTCTTTAAAGTCACAGAAACACTAACTGATACAAAGGTATGGAAATGGCCAAAATATTTGAAATGTCTGAATCTCTTCTCAGCCCCACACTTTTCCCTATACTTTTTGAGACCAGGGTATATAATTTCAGGCTGTGTTGTGTTCTGTGATGTTCATTCCAGACCATGTGTATCAGAGCTAATCTATTGCACTGAAATGCAATTCCCCACAGCAGATCTCCCTTCGGGATGCATGAGGGCTTTTATTCCCTGGGAAGAACTGTACCAGAGCAAGCTGGCACAAGGCAGCGGGTGAGAGGTGCTGGTGCTGTGCACTGCTTTCTTACTCTCGAAACTAAATGCATGAGTTGCACTGAGGGTGTCTGCTGTGTAAAACCATGCCCACATACCAAGAGTATTTCCAAGAATTTCAAACTTAAAAAAAAACTCAGAGCAAGGTTTTATCCTGATAGTGTTTGTACTCCTGTTAAAAACAAATGAACAAGCAAGCAAGCAATCAAACAAACAAAAAACAAACCAAAACAAAACAAATCACCAAAAACCAAGGAACCAAAAAATCCTCAAACCTCAGAAATCACAACAAAAGGCATTTATGCAAATTTAAGCAAATTAGGGGCAGCCCTCAGGCTCTTGGTGAAATGCCAAAGCAGCCCTTAGCACTCTGAATCTGTGTCCCTCAGTTCAAAAGCCATGTAAAACACTCATTCCTCCCCTCAGGAAGCCGTTCCAGGGAGCAGAGGCTTTCTCTCAGTCCCAAATCTTATCCTAGCTTGGCAGTTCAAACATCTCCTGCCCTGTCCTCTGGGCTAAGCCCAGCTGGAGTCACAGTTCCCTCCTCCATGAGGAATCCCCCAGCTTTTTACTATACTTCTGTATTTTCATCAAAATTTTTTGTTGTTGTTGTTTTGTTGGTTTTTGGGTTTGTTTTTGTTTTTCCATGTAAGAAATTTGTCTCATTGTGCTTTGAGTATCAAGAGCTGACAACAGAAGGAAGAGCCACCTTGTGAAGAAGGGTGTAGCTTGAGATGCAGCCCTGGATGCAGTTCCCAGTTGCACTTCTGGCTCCAAGTCTTCTGCTACCCTGTATCAGGTCCTTTCCAACGACCCTTGCCTTCAAGTTTGCAAAGCACTTATATGTAAGCTTAGTAAATGCTAACATCTGTAGAAATAATTATGTATCTGATGTCTCACTCAGCTGAGTTTACATCTACATTGCTTGTCTAGGCCGAACCTTCTGTAGCTACCTACCTATCCCTCTCTCCAGGACCTACCTGAAAGGACTCCAAAGTAGAAAACATTGAATGCTATAGGAAGTGCATATTTTGGTCTTGCCTGTAGGTCTTGCTTGTATGTGCACAAAAAACAAGTGCACATAATTGGGACTTGATGATATGTCACTTAACAGCTACATGTTGTTGCTCTCATTTTGTTAGCAGCCTGCCTTCCTTTAAAAATAGAGGAGTTTTCTATCACTTCTTTTTATTTTTCTCTTCGTGGTAAATGTAACTGTAAACAATTAGTAATTCCAATTAGTGGGGGGTTTTGGTAACTCCAGCAGCTGTCTTTTCACAGGTTTTCCTAGGCTGCTGTAGAGGTCGATCAGATGATATAAATGTGCATTTTAACAAAGGTTCATTAAGTGACTCAGTCTTTCTAAGCCTCTGGTAAAGAAGCAAAGCAGAGATGAGCCTTACAAGTAAATGTACTGTGTTCTTTGCTGAATTTAACATCATACTGAAATCAGCAGCTTCTTAATAATTTACATTTAAGATGCAAATGCATCTATTTTATAGAGAAGTCTAATGTATGAATAAAGATTCCAAATTGTTTTATTACTTTGTGATAGCTGTTGGCAAGGGGGGAATTATCTTGCTAACAGCCTCATTGAGAGAAAGCCATATGCCTGAAACGGAGACAGCACTGAAGTTACAAAGTTTAGAGAGATTAAGTTACATAGAGAAAGGTTCATTTAAAGTAGTGAGCAATTAATTATCTCAGAGGTAACCCTACCAGCTATCACACTGGTTAGAGAGGTGAATCCTATTAACAATCTCCGAAGTGCAGTTTCCAATTACTAATCTTTTCAGCAGCTCTGTGCTGTGAGAGAAATGACTTCAGGCCCCTGTTCCAATTGCAGGGTCATCTTGTTTCACGTCCAGTCTGTGCTACAAAATGACAATCCTATGGGCAGCCTCTGACTAGAGTTCAGATAGGCATTTACATTTGAAATGCAACAAACATACCCTGGCAGCTCAGCTCTCTCCCTTCTATCATATTGGCTGCTAAAATTATAAAATAGTTTTCTTATTCCATAGATTAAACAGACAGTGAATGGCCTCTGACTGTCCTGGCTCTGATGTAAGGGAGACAAGGTTATGGGGGGAGATCAACACTTTTATTAAAATAACAGATATAACTGGAGAAAGGGACAAGATGTTAGTCATGTAAGCCATTGGGAATGATTAAAGAGCCTGAAAGTTTGCTCAGTTTTCCCAGTTATGTAAAAATACTCCTTTTCTCCCTGGAATTTGCCTCTTCAGACCACAATGGCTGCTGTTGCACTGTTTCATGACTCTACAGTAAAGGAGTGAAGCTGCAAGGGGGCAGATAGGCAGAGATGGGCTCTGGCCATGTGGCCTTTTGACTGCTTGGTAATCTGAGGCTGTGCCTTGCCCCCATAATTAGTGTGTAATTGCTGTGTACGCTGGCTCACTTTGGGATATCTTATCAAATGGGGAGGAAGAACTGGGTTTAATTTAGCTATATGGAGGGACTGCATCTGTTTCCTCAGCCACCAAAGGATTATAATTGTTTCTAGATGACAGCAGGTCACGTGCATGTAGGCTTTTTAATTATAACTGAAATTTCTTTCCAACCTAGGGAAATAATTTAATTTCAATATTACTATTATATTTTTTTTTTGCTTCATTCTAACTCTTTTAACTCTTTTTGCTCTCTTACCTGCAACATAAATCTTTCCCCTTTCCACATAGCTGACAGATTTTCTTTGTTCATACCTGTCACTGTATTCTCTTTTGATTCATGCAACAATTACATAGTTCAGGTTTAAAGGTTGTGAAAACTGTGTTTTGGCATTCAACTGGTCTCATCTCTGGAAACATTAGTCAAATGTTCTTGTTTTAAATCCCCTTTATAGGTCTCTGTCTGTATTTTTTTTTTTTTAATTGGTAATCTCAGTTCTTATCTGACCAGATTTTTCTTTCACAATGCAGAATGATCAAATCTCATGATAGTGTAGGTCTTAGTGTTATGCCATGACCTAAGATGTTCAGCTGTCTTTTGGATGTCAGTGATAATGCAGCTGCTCAGTATAAACTTGTTCTCAAGTCTTTGCACGCTAAAAGATGCCAAAACAAAAGTGATCCACTAGAGAGATGGTGACGTTAAGGAGCACAAGATAGAGGGTAAGAAGAACCCAAAGGAGAAGACTCAGGAAAGTGAATGTTCTCTGTGTCTGGGGACCAAGATATTCAGACACAAGGCTGATGATTATCCATACCACTTTTGACATCTTCCCAGCTGTCCTACAGCCAGTCTTCTCCACTACTAGCATGAACAAAGAGTGGGTCTGTCAACAACCTCAACTGTCCTAGGAGAAGAAATGGGCAGTAAAGAGAGTATCCCTTTCTGAAATAAACAGATGAAAGTCAATAATCCTGGAAAGAGATATATATGCAAAGTCTCATCTGCCCTAAAGGTCTGTAAAACCTAAAAAGGCATGTGGAAAGCCACTGTTATTCTTTTACTGGCCAAAATATGCTTAAAAGGAAGGCCAGTGGAGATTATTGATATGAGACTCTAGTATTGGTCAAGAAGGTTATCAAGGTTGTCCTCACTGGTGATTAAAGCTGGTCAAAAGGATTACAGAGAGCATTGAGGAAAGCAGTCACACCCTGAATGCCAGCCTACATGTCTTGAACCTCTGAGAGATATTGGTGAACACATCTCAATCATGATTGTAAGAAGGTCTTGTGACTCTCCTTATGGTAATTCACTCTCAGATTGGCTAACACTGACTCAGCATATCAGGGTAAAGCTATTGACTGAGGGTCTTCCTCTTTTACTGGTTTGAACAGCTGATCTGCAAGCTGAAGCCTAAATAGGATAGTTCATATGACAGAAAGAAAATCACACCATTGGCATTTGAAAATTCACTCTAATGCTGCAAGACAACTCTTGAGTTATAAAAAGTACATCAGGGTCCTCTTGCAGGCTCTTTGGTCTGAAATGTAAGCCAAGAAATTATGTGGGTTTCACATCAAGAACACTTTAATTTATTTAGCAACTGAGAAAGCTGAAAACTATGAACAAAAGGCTAAACATGTCTCAGATGAGCTAGAGAATTAGTGAGTAGATGAATCAGTAGATGGGACTTTGAAACCAGACCTTACTTCTGAGCTAAGCTCTTGGCTGGAGGGGGCAGGTGAGCACTTAAATTTGCAAGTACAAAATGCATTCTCTGTGCCAGAGGCCACATATGTACTAGATCACCCTCATCTCCTTGGATGACAGCAATTGAAATGCAGCCAAGGGACAGAGCTAATCATCCAACACATGCAACAGTCTTTTGTACTGAAGAAGAAAGATCACACGTTGGAGATTGATAATACTTGGTAAAATTTTTTTTGCCTTTCTGGAGTTATTGCACCGTAGAATCTTCTTCATCTCAGGACAGTATCATCAAGCAGGTTCTTGGTTCCCTTTTCCAGAACAATGCATGGTAAATTATGTCTGGAAGCAGAGGTAAGGAAAAAAAAAGAAGTGTTACCATTACTGCTAGCCCATTTCAGCTCCCACAGTGCTCCAGCCACAAGAAGATGACAAAGATTCTCTCAAAAGCCAGAAATTTGTTTCTCAAAAGTGGTTAATATGAACAATTATGTCTACTAAGCATTACTAGTGTTTTCAAGATGTATAGGAATGGGAAGAAGCATAAAAGATGGTAGCACACACAAGCTAGTTTTTCAGCTAAGTTTTTGTTTGAAATTATAGACATGAATTTTAAAACACTGGTAAAAGCAAAAAGCAAAAAAAAAAATCGATTTACTTACTTGTGTGCTCTACAGGAAGTGCTCGTAGAGCTTTTGGATGTGAGAGTGGGACAAACTAGGACATAGAATCATAGAATCATAGAATGGTAAGGTTGGAAGGGACCTCAAGGATCATCTAGTTCCAACCCCCTGCCATAGGCAGGGACACCTCCCACTAGTACAGGTCACTCAAGGCTTCTTCCAACCTGGCCTTGAACACCTCCAGGGAGGGAGCAGCCACAACCTCCCTGGGCAACCTGTTCAGTGCCTCATCACCCTCACTGTAAACAACTTTCTCCTAACATCCAGTCTAAACCTATTGCCAGTTTAAACCTATTGCCCCTTGTCTTGTCATTACAAGACCTTGTAAATAATCCCTCCCCAGCCTTCCTGTAGGCCCCCTTCAGATATTGTAAGGCTACTGTAAGGTCTCCTCAAAGCCTTCTCTTCTCCAGGCTGAAGAGCCCCAACTCTCTCAACCTGTCCTCATAGGAGAGCTGCTCCAGCCCTCTCCTAGTCTTGCCACTGACAATACATAGAAAAAGCTGCTGTTTTAAACACATAGAAAATAAGAAGCTAGTTCATAAGATGCTTCCTCCAGATTCATTGACATCTTTGCCATGCCTAAAGGGGAAAATGAGTTTTGGAAACCTAGACAGTTAGCGTAGATTAAGTAATGTAAGCAGTGTGTGACCACACAAATTGTTAGCTAATATACCCATGTCACGTGGAGAAGAGTGTGCCCAAAATAACAGAAATCTGACAACTATTTTATCTTAGCAGATTTGAGTGGCAGGGCTGTTAGTCTGAATTGATTTGCTGTGATAAACTATTGCCTCCAAGCAATGGACTTACACTTCTTCATCATCAGCCTGCTTCACTCTTTAACATGACTGAGCTGCATCTGATCATGTAAAATCATCTTTTACAATGCATTCTGTAGTGATTGTGAATGAAATGTTTATTTGTCAATATGGAACTGGAAGGGAAAATGCCAACATCCGTAATGAATATTACTATACCATATGCAGAGAAGGTAAAAGAATAAGGGGGGAAAAGAAAAAAGTTATCCTTCTGGAAGACAAAAATGAGTGCTTTCATTAAGCAATATTTTCAAGCACATGTTATGGTGGCTTGAGCAGGAGAAAATGCAGCAGTACATTGTCTCTTTAAGAGAAGAATGGAACTACTCTCTGGAATTTTAAACAAAAGTAAAGTGAAAGAAAATGACCAGGTTCTGGAGACACAGAGATCTACTGGCACCAATAACATCCTCATGGCCTAACAAAAAAAAACAAAAACAAAAACAAAAACACAAACAAAAAAAAAACCCAACAAAAAAACCCCCAAAAAATGGGCTGAAAAGATTCAGGTAGCTGTGAATTTTCCATTGTTGTTTACAGATCTCCAGTAAATCAGAATTTGCAACCTCTCATTCATGAAGTTTTGGGATCCAAGAGATCCTGCAACACAAACATTAAGAAAGTTGTTTTAAATTATCTGGGTCCATTGTGTAACTGAAAAGCTATCCTAAAGAAAACACTGAGCATCTCAGAATAGTCATCCATTAGACTGCTCCAGCAAGAGCAAATAATGCATTCACTAAGAGGAAAATTAAATTACAGGATGTTATCATTTTGTTTGAAACAACAGCCCTGGTTTTGCTGAGATTATTTACTCAGGTACTCAAAGCTAAACATATGAGAAGCTTTTCTTACAGATTGTTAGCATGTGATTTTTTTGTTTGAAGATATCTTTCAGATTTAATTCTGTATTGAGGAAGGAGAGAGCCCTGGAACAGGTCTGTAGACAGAGACACAGATTCCAAGAAATCAAATGAACAACTGTTAGCATTGTAATCGAATATTTGAATGGAACATGTGCTTGAGATTCATAGAATACAGGCTGGAAGGGACCTCATCACAGAATCACAGAAACATTTTGGTTGGAAAAGACCCTCAGGTTCACCAACTCCAATCAATAACCCTATTCTACAGAGTTCATCCTAAACCATATCCCTAAGCACCACCTCCAAATGACTCTTAAACACATTCAGGATCATTGACTCAATCACCTCCCTGGGTAGCCCATTCCATTGCTTGACCATTCTTTCCATAAAAACAATTTTCCTAATGCCCACTGTAAACCTACCCAGTTGCAGCTTGAGGCAATTTTCTCTTGTTCTGTCACTAATTACCTCTGAGAAGAGACCACAGATCATCTAGTCTGATCTTTCCAGTTAAGAATATAGTTTAAATGAGATGGCCTAGCACCCTGTCAAGCTGGGCCTTGAAGCTGTCTAATATAGGGGAATCCACCACCTCCTTTGGGAGTTTATTCCAATATTTAATAGTTCAAATGGTGAGAATTTTATCTGACGTACAGTCCAAAGCTCTCTAGTAGCAACTTGTACTCATTACCCCTTGTCTTTACTATGTGAATCTGTCTGCTCATTAAACACAACAAAAGGGAGATCCTGTTCTGTCCTGTTGTGCCATATATGAGCACTTCATGGAAAAAACAGTGTCAGTTTGACATGAGAGTGAAGCCCTGTCCTAGTCACATATCAGCTTTTCTGAGTTTTGGCCTTTATTCCTGCCAGTTCTTTCCCGTACAATTCCCTGTAAAATATCCTTACTTCCCCATTTGACCTTGAATTTTCTAATTTTCTTTCTGTTTGTTTGCTTTTTTTTTTTGTTATTTTTTTTTTCTTTTCCCTGAACTTCATGGACATCACCAGTAGTAAAGGATATAGGTCTTGTTTCTCTGCATTGAAACAAATCATAGGGAAATTCTGCTCAGTCATTTTAGGCTGGACATTAGGAAGAAATTCTTCAGGGAAAGAGTGATTGCCCATTGGAATGGGCTGCCTGGGGAGGTGGTGGAGTCACCATCCCTGGAGGTGTTTAAAAGGAGGCTGGATGAGGTACTTAGTGCCATGGTGTAGCTAATTAGAAGGGTTAGGTGATAGGTTGGGCTCGATGATCCTAGAGGTCTTTTCCAACCTGGTTAATTCTGTGATTCTGCGATTACAGTCATGATAATACAACTCAGTTACACTGTGAGTTCTTTGTACCGTTTATCTAGCAGACAAAAGAAGGAGCTGTGTTCAGGGCAGATGGTTTCTTCAAATACTTCAGCTTTCAAACTCAAACATGGCTTTTATGAGAAGGTATTGACTGAAATAAAAAAATCAATAATCACCGCATACATGAAAGGTATTCTTTTGACACTGGTGGATCCAACCTAATTTTTAAGTCCCTCTTCCCACCTCTAGTGGTTTAACAGTTTGCCAGTGAAACAGATGTAAATTTTTTTGTACTCACAAAACTAAAGACTACTTTTCTCTTTCCCTTTTTTCTCAGAGATGTAAGAACTATTTTTAGCTAAAGCTTTCTTTAAAAATCAGCCTGAGGGCACTTCTGGCAAGAAAAATTGGATCCTGAACTTGTTTGCTCTAAAAGCTAAAAAGAAAAATCTTTTAATAGAATTTGTCAGGCAGCCTTAACTACAGACAATGATAACCCAAGCACACAGCAACCACCTGAAGTTCATTTTCTTCAGTTATCATCTAATGTAAATATAACACGCACTGTTTTGCTGTCCTGTGCCTCAGCAAAGTAATTGCTTAACTATTCAAGCATAATTGATACAGGAGTTAAGGTACAGAGTTAGAACTGAGTTCAATTCTACTTCCAAAACTAGCTTGTCATCCAAACTTTATTCATTTGGTAACATTAGTGTTCCTTTGGGGACCTGTGGAAAATCATAATTCATTTCTTCCTTGTCATCCTTTAGAGTGCAAGATCTCTGGGAAACAAATTGCCATATGCTGTTTCCTTATAATGCAAAGAGTAGTAGAGTCATCAGCTGTTGAAGGAATGTGGATAAACAAAATCACCTTGATGAGAAAAGCAAGAATTCACTAACTTTATGAACAGCAACATTCATCAAGCTTGGCTCCTAACCTTGAATTGCAGGTAGATTTTGACTGTTTCCTTCTAAAGTCACTGCTACCCCATTACAAAAGAAGACAATAATGAGACAAGATGGTATTGCTACCTCTTATTCACTAGAAAAGAGTCTTTTACTGACTGCAGTGTCACTATTACTAGCATAAATGAAATTTATTCAACCAATAAATGAAATTCATTCAATGTGTACCATGTATGCACAAACCCAGAAATATCCCAGGGAAAATGCAGCATATGCAACTACATAAACTTTTAATAACCATCCATTAATTCCAAATCTGCTCTCTCTTAACTGGATGAAAGGGAATGCAATTGAAAGCAATGGAAATGTCTCCACTGCAGCTGCAGTGTCAACACCTAGAGAACAGATAGCAAATGTAACCTGATGGTCACTTAGAGAAGTTGGTAGAAAAGACAACTTGTTTGCTACATGACCAGAGGCTATACATCTAAAAGAATTATCGACAAGGAGGAAGTTTAAAACTACTCTTTGAGAAAGGTGAAAACTCAAAACTGTTCCCTGGGCAAAATTTTATTTAATATACATTCCTGCTGTAGGTTCTTTTAAGATCAATTAAAAATCGTATCCTCAGAGGCTAACTTAAATAATATGAGAATCATCACCAGAAGAGAAACCCTTTCTTTCCTACTAATGGCTGATACCAATTAAGGTTCTGCTACCCAGTGGGAAATGCTTTCACTCCAATATTTGTCCATGCCTTAGTCAAAACAAAACCTAAATGCAACCATAAAATCTGCAAAGCCGAAATGCAGGATTTCTGCACTTAATTTCATCTATTTTATTATTTTTTTACCTTTGCGTGATGTCATCATCTATGTCACACAATTTGAATTGAAACAAATAAAAGCTTTGTGCTGGTAAATGGAATGTTTCAGTCTATCAAAATGCCTTTAATGCTTGATAAAGAAATTGCGTTTGAGTCTTTAAAGCTGTATTTTCAAAAGTCACAGATATTCTGTAGCTAAAGCAAACCCTCAGAGATTTTTTTTTTCTTCCTCTATTTTTCCTCTAAAGATTTTCAGGAATAATTAATCTGAAAAAAAAAAAATCCAAGTTTGACAACTATAGCTTGTCTGGACATTTTAAAAATACCTTTTAGCAAAACAGAATTAGCTAGCTAGGCTGCCCCTCACCTTAGGATTGAATGCTGGTGATTATTTCTGTACTGCCTTTGCACATATTTTGCCAGTATTTCTCCTTTTTCAGTTATTTTCTTCATGATTTTAGCTAAAGAAGGAAGTCATGTCTAAAAAAAAAATAAAAATCAGTATTGATTTATCTGGAAGAGAAAGTTATATGAAACTAAATCCTGTAGGAGGAAATCTTTCTGTATTAGCAGCCTGTTGCTATAGTTGATGTGCCAAGCCACAATGGAAAACCACTGGTATCATTACAAGTTAAGGCTGAACTTCCCTTTGCCTGCTGGGTGAGCATCATGGAGTCCTCAGGAGGAGTTCCTCTGGAGGTTGAGGATGGCATGTTGAGGTTCACCTTTGCAATCTGGCACAGTCTATGTGCATGAATTAGAAAATATTCTGCAGAGGTTTAATTTTTCTTCTAAATGAGCAATAGATGCTTATGTGTTGTAAAAGCCCAGCTGTCCTATGTTTCTTTCCTGTCTCGCTTCTCCTATTAAATGAGGAAAATGCTTTCTCTCCTCTCAGTACTTACTTTCTTCCCAGGGATATTGTAAGGGGAACTACACTAAAGATTACAAGGTAGAGTATGAATGGAGCTATATTAGCATGTTAAGGGATAGAGAGACAGATAAATATAATCCCTGAGGAGTAAACCCACCTGCCATTTCTATGACAGGTAGAGAAACTACTGTAACATATTTAGTAGTGTGCTCAATAGGAAAAGAGAACTATCAACATTGGCAAAGCTGGTCAGCAGATAAGCTCAAAGAATCTCCATATTTTCAGTTTGACATTTTCACATTATTGCTTTTTTAACTTTGTGAAACACAGTCTTTGCTACATGAATTCTAGGCTAAGTGTTTTCTGACTTTCGTGGTTTTGTAGAAGGCTGCGCTGGTTTGAGGCTAACTGGAATATTTTAATAGAGAAAATTATAGGCTGTGAAAAGAAAACAATGGTGATGTCTACTTCACTCATAGGCTTGCTGAGATGGATAAGACTAGAATACAAAACAAGGATAAGACTCTCGGGCTTGCAGACACTCTCGGGCTGTCTAGCTTCTTGTTTTCTCCTCTCTGCCGAGTAACCTAACTAGCCACTTTCCTTCTAACCTCCCTGGTCAATCCTCACCTTGTGTGTAAGCCAAACCTTGGGGTAAGGTACAGGGATAGGGAGAAGGTGGAAGGGTGGTTGGAAGCCCCTCCTGTGGTCTCTGATTTCTGGGAGGGGTGTTGTGTTTCTGTATTACCTTTAACTTGCATATTTCTGTAAATATTCCTGTATATAGTATATATATCTGCTTGTATATTGTGCTAAGCTTTAAATAGAGCTTCATTCCTTAACTTCCAGCTGGCTGAATCTAGTCTGGGTGCTTTTACAAAGTGTCGGGGAGTGGGTAACTCCCAAACCATTACAAAGGCTATCATATTAGTCAAGCAAAGTCTCCCCTTGGTAAATCCATGTTGGCTATTCCTGATAGCCTTCTTTTCTTCCATGTGGTTAGAGATGACCTCCAGAATGAGCTGCTCCATCATCTTTCCAAGGATAGAGGTGAGGCTGACTGGTCTGTAGTTGCCTGGGTGTTCCTTCTAGCCTTTTTTGAAGACTGGAGTGACAATGGCTTTCGTCCAGTCATCAGACACTTCTCTGTTCTCTTACAAGTAAAGACTGAGGCAAAGAAGGCATTCAGCAACTCGGCTGTCTCTGCATCCTCTGTTACCGTACCTCCCGTATCATTCAGTAGTGGACCCACTATTTTCCTGCTCTTCCTCCTGTCAGTGATGCATGTGAAAAAGCTGCTCTTGTTTTCTTTCAAGTCCCTGACAAGACTCAGTTCCAAGAGGGCCTTGGCCTTTCTTGTCACATCTCTGCATTTTCTGGTGGTATTTCTATAATTCTCCCAACTGTAAAACTCATTTTCCTTTTTTCCTCTGAGTTTTCCCAAGAGCTCCTTGCTTATCAATGCAGGGATAAGCATCCCTTTACTTGATTATTTTTCAAGGAAAATTTTTTTTCTTGAGCTTGGAGGAGGTCATGTTTGAGTATTAACCAGCAATCTTAAGTCACCCTTCTTTCTAGAGCCCTAGCCCACTGGATACTTCTAAGTAGAGTTTTGAAGAGGGCAAAGTTAGACCTCTTAAAGTCCAGGGCTGAAATTTCACTTATCACCCTGTCGAACTGAGACTGAAAATAAAGCTGGTGGGAAAGCAAGTAAGTCATCTGCTGAGTACCCTGACTAAGCAGGAACCCCCCCACAAACCCAGCTACCAAGACCTTCTACTGCTGAATGCTTCTAACCATTTACAGGTAGAAAGCAGACCTCTGTAGACAGGATTTGAAGTGGGTTCAATATGTCCTGTAAATCGACTTGAAGTGTTCAGGAACACAATAAATGCACTAACTGGCGGTAACATTTGCAGAGGGAAAGCGTTTGGAGAGTTTGGACTACACAATGGCAGTATCTGACCCATGCACTACATAAAGCAGCTGAAACAGTCAACACAGTGAACTCCTCCTGTCTGAACAAGGATTATTCATGGGCATTATTTTGAGTTTAGTGAAATGAAAACACTTGAGAGAATCACAGTTTGAGAAAATCGTGAAATCACAAACTGCTGGTGGTGAATATATTCAGAAATATATTTAGAAATACATTCAAATGAAATGTATTCAGAAATACATTCAGAACAGAAAGGAACATAGAGCAATATTTTCCCTGGCTCAGGATTCCCTCAGTAATAATGTAGTTTTCTGACATCTGTCCTCACTCTTTTTCTCTCCGTTCCTGAGAATAACAGAGCTGATGTCAAAGTTATTTACAAGTATATATAGGTGCATTGTAGCATCCAGGAGAGAGACTGGAAGAAGTGCAGAGTTCAGTGATGCACCAATCTGTCTCTAGAGTCTGTCACATCTATTCTGAACAGATATTCCATACAACAGGTACAGTATCTGATCATAAAAAGCATGTCCTTTACATCACAGCTCTGATGCATTGCTTTACGTTTTTATTACAGTGCTTCACGCAGAGGAAGCTAGAGTGAGATTCAATAAATCACAACAGGACTACAATTCAAGCTCCTAGCAATATTTGTAGATCATCATTTTAATAAATAGTAGATAATTTTGACAAATTGTGGTTTATGCTTGCAAACATCACGTTGTGGAAGTAGTGATGTTTAACATGTACCATGTCATGTCTATCAGGCCAATATTACAGCCCCATATATGAATATTAAAAACATATAAGCAAGGCCTTGATGACCCTGAGTCATCAAAATTTTAAAGCCTGCAATAACAAACAGTTACACAGTTATTTATCCCAATTGCAAGTAAAATTGCCTAGGTGTATTTTATATTTGATCCTAAAGGCTAAGAATTTGTACAATGTAAGGAACAGATGGACATATTTGACATCATCTTGCTTACTGCATAACATAGGTTAAATTGCACAGTAAAGACAATTAGAAAATTTTGGTAAGCCTGAAAATTGTAAGAAGCATGCTTTCTTCCTTTTTGTGGTGAAAATGTGAACCATGTCAAATAACTGCCTCCAATCCTAGCAGAATCAGAAGATCCATCTGCTCCTCTTGTTTCGCATCCTTGAGGTGAAATGCAGACAAATTTTGATGCTTCTACATTAGACTTCATCTCAGATCAGGAGAATGTTTTTGAAGTTGAATAATCACAGCTTCCCTGCTTATATCTACTCTAAAGCATAGTGTTCGGGCATGCAAACCAAACTCCTTTCAGAGAAAACTAAACCAGAACAACTCCAAGAGTCTACCTAAGGTATGCTCAGTGCTAATGAGTCTCATGGTCTTTCATTATTCAGCCACTTCATCTACCTGTTGAAGATTGGTCCTTTAATTTTCCTTGAGAATGCCTATTCCCAAGGAATTCTGTAGGCTTCTAAGGGTATGTTAGGAACCTTTGTGTTCCAGAAGAGAATGAGGACAAATGCTCACTGTGGCATGTAGCTCTCCGAGCTGAGTGCCACGATCCTAGCACAGCTATGTTGATGTCAATGCATTTTGTGCATTGCATTTTAAACGTGACTTTTGCATGATGGTAACCTAAGCACTGCTTGTATCTGTCTCCACTGATTATGGGGATAAGAAAAGCATTATGATGTGTCAAACAGGTTGTAGGTTTACAAAAAATGAAAGCCATCTAAACAGTCATCAGTGTAAAAGGAAAGAAATAATCACTGCGCTGGTACTTGCTTGTTCCTTTTCTTCTGTGCTCAAACGTAGAGTGGATCCAATTTTTAGAATCTGATTTGCATTCATTAGCTGACACAGTGCTAAGACCTTCACTTTTGTGAAGGAAAAAAACTGAAACAACAAACAAACTCCAAACAAAAAAAAAGTGCAATCTGTTTCTAACAAAAATGCTTTTGCACCTTCTCAACTGCTATGTGGAGCAGTTACTTCAAAGTCTGCAAGATAATAGTAAAAGCAATTACTGGAAGAACACATTGCCCGAAGTCATTGTTATTGTTGTCGTGTCTCCCTCATGCATTAACCTAGCAAAAGGAAAGAGTTTTTGGAGAACAGATGTGATGATTCTGATGTTTGCTTAGTGGTAATGTTTGGCATCTATCTCTTGTTTGCTAAGCGGACTCAAGTTGTTATTTTGCAGTTTATAAGTAGATCCAGTGAGAGCAAAGACTTCTAGCTTGTTTTGTGACCCTGTGCACTACTGTCTCTGCAGAGTGCATTGTCATGTTCATACAGCGCTTGTCATTCAGAAACTTTACATGAGGTCAAGTCTCCCCTATCTGGAGCAAAAGGGCTCAATCACAGCAGCACCATCTGTGACATTCATCACTGAGCAGAGAGGAGTTTGCTTCTGTCTTGCACCTTTGTTCGTACCAAACCCACAGCCTGTCCCTACACCTGTAAAAAAGAGGTCTAGCTGCCTTTCTCTAAAAGGCACTTTGTGATCAGCCTGGAATGGTAATTTTCTCTCCTGGATCTGTACTTTTTCTACAGTCAGTGATTAGGTGACCGAAAGTGTCCTTTTCAAGGAGAAATACTGTCAGTTGTTATATTGACCATCTTTTTAACATGGGCTGTGTGAGACAGCAAGGGCACCTGAACAGAATTTTTTCTCACACATTGTAAATCCTAGGAGATAGCTATGAGATTATCATCACAGGCAGTTCTTCGAAAGTACTCTTAACTGAAATATACTAGCAAATCCTGGTAGTTTATGAGTTGATCTGTTGCAAGGCAGGGTCAGGAAATTATTTCTGTTTTCCTATCTTTTAATTTTGACTCCTTAGCAGGAACTTTACACTAAATCTCTAAGATATTTATGGGTTTTTCCTAATTTTAAAATAAGTGGTCATTAATGAATTATTAATCCAGGCTAGTAATGAAAATGTAGTAATTACAGATATCAATACATGCTATGAGACGGTTGCAAAAGTGCACCCTATCAGCACATTGGGAAAATGGTGTTAAAGAAATAAAGACAAATCTGCTTTATTTGTAGTCTCATCCTCATATTCTAGTAGTAGATTGAAGGGACATTACAAAGTAAAAAAAATATTTAATAAATTCTATTTATAATTCTAAAGATACTGAACACGTTACTTGGCAAACAATGAGCAGAGTAGGCTTTTTAATGATAAGACAACATCTTAGTTTGTCTGGCCTGAACTGATATCACTGTCAAATCACAAAAAAAATCTGACAAGTTTGGTCCTGACATGGGGAGATGTAGACAATTATTACTTCTCAAGCTCACAGTATCTTGCCAGAAAACACAAAGATCCAGTGGCAGATCAGGATTTTTTTTTTTTTAATTAACCTCAGAATAAGAAACTATTTAAGACACACATGTCTAGCCTTCCACCTGAACTTCTGCCAGTTTTTCTGTGCATTCTTTGGCACATAATCCAAGTGTTTCACATTCACTAATGTATTATTTTCCTTATGTTCTCTTGATAGATTAAAAAAAAACCAACCTGTTTGGGGAAAACAAAGGCACACATGGGAAGTTTGTTAATAAAGGGACTGATCAGTTCCTTCCACTCTACTGACACAGATGACATACCAGCTTATTCTTCCACCTGGAAAGATAATTAAATTTTATTCCTAAAGTGTGAAAAAATCTCTGTAAGTTTATTTCTTTCAAATCCTTTTTTTCCATACACCATCTGGCTTATCTCCAACATATTTCACATTTTAGATGTTGGTTTCCATTCTACAGCTATGGATGAGAGTTTAAAAAAAAACACACCACTTACCTGTTTTTAAGGAGATTGCAGAGAGTTTCAACATACTTATTGCTCAGGGTGATGAATCATATTAAATTTGGTATGTGCTAGGTCACATTGCATTTATTTGACTTGACATCCAGTATCTGGGATGTGGCAACCTGATGCAACACATCACTGCTCACTGACACACCACCAGAAACATGGAGGCACCAGATATAATTTGATATTTTTTTTAAAAGGCACTTTGAAGCTTTAATTTCTTTTTGGTTAGTACTTTGCCATTGATTTCAGGAGTCTGAACCATTCACTGACTCTGTCCACCTCCCTAATTTCCTCTATAAAGCAGTACTGAAAGCTGCCATTACCAGGCTAGACTTCCTCTACAGCCTTTTGTGGTTTAAAACTTACTAGGCAAGAGTCAGTGGCCAGCCCTGCCTGTCTGGGCACAGAAGAGCAAATGGACCTCCATTCTGGCATTGAGCAACCCAAAGAAAAGGGGTTGAAAACAGCAGGTAAAGAAGATCTGAGATTCAAACACCACCAATAAAAGCAACAACAGTTGTGTGAAGAGTTATCACCCATTATCTGATCAGTTTCTCAAACATTTCCTTTACTTTTCATTGAAGGAGATACTGTATTTTCCCTTGTGATTTGGGCATGTTAGAAAGATGTACATCAAGACTTGCAAATGATTTGTGGCAATCTCTCTGATTTTGTAACTAGACTGCACTGGGCAGGACACTTGTAGTCCCAGTATCCCGGAATTCTGATTCAGTTGAGTCTGTATTGACTTGATTAGGACCTAAATGTGTCCTGAACTGCTGTCAATGAGTTTAATTGTCCTTTGAACAAGGACATTAGTGATCCAGTTGTTTGTGGTTTGCTTTTGGCTTTTGTGTTTTGTTTTATTTTATTTTTCAAAGCTTTCCTAGAATAGAATGGTAAGGATGAAAGGGACCTCAAAGATCATCTAGTTCCAACCCCCTGCCATAGGGCAGGGACACCTCCCACTAGCACAGGTTACTCAAGGCCTCATCCAACCTGGCCTTGACCACCTCCAGGGGGGGAGCAGCCACAACCTCCCTGGGCAACCTGTTCAAGTGTCTCACCACCCTCACTGTAAAGAAGTTCTTCCTAGCATCTGGTTTAAATCTCCCCTCTGCCAGTTTAAACCCATTGCCCCTTGTCCTGTCATTGCAAGACCTTGTAAATAATCCCTCCCCAGCCTTCCTGTAGGCCCCTTTCAGATACTGGAAGGCTACTATAAGGTCTCCTCGAAGCCTTCTCTTCTCCAGGCTGAAGACCCCCAAATCTCATAGCCTCATACGTTTCCTTGTAAAAATGTGAACAATAGTATTTTTTCTTCATTAAATGTCTTACAACTGCAAAGTTATCTTTGCTAAAAAAGAATGTGCGAAGTTTAGAGCTTCTGCAATTTCTTGCTTAGAAAACACCTCTGTAAATGTCAACAAACCACCCTCAGGACGATCTCTGGAAAAATAATATCAATTTAAGTGTTGCCATCAACCTTCTTCAGCCCATTAACTTGTTCAATTCTGCATATAATCTCCAATAAATTTAGAAGAGGAGGGAAGCACCTAGACAAATAATGGTAAGTATAGATCAACAGATAATGGCATTCTTCTTTCCTTCAAACTTACTATCAAGAGCATCAGAGTCTCTATGCTTATCCATTTAGAATACTATCTGCCTAAACAGATATGGCTGTCAGTAATTACAGGATAGAAACTGACAGATTTGGAGTTGAAGATTTTTCCCTGTTTAAAAATACTAAAAACGGAGAGGCAGAAGAATGTTTTCATTTTCATTTATTTATCTTATTTTTTGTTTCCTTGCCTGTGTCCTTTTCTCTCATCTCATTTTCACTAATTTGAAGAGGTGACAACACTGTGCTTCTGCTACTGTCTAGCCTAATGATGCTGTTTGCATTTTTATAGAAGCTACACAGTGCTTTTTTTCCATCTTCTTTTTGATATGCAGAGATCTAATCAGCACAATAGAATGGAATCAGAACTGATATGCCAAGCTACAGAGATTCTCCAAATTCTCACTTGCAGTCTTCAGTAATGGCCTTGTTTGTTCAGGGCAAAAGTCTCTAAAGGATCATGTATACTACCAAAGGAGTTAGCATTCCTTATTATAAACACAGTAGGCTGTTTCTTCACACAAATGCTCCCAGTCATTACTACTGCTTTCTGTTTTGAAAAATATAAAATGCTCATTGCTCTTGCCTATGGAACGAGACACGAGCTAATGATGCTTTGCAAAGAAGTCCAATCTCACTGACACAGGAGTCATCTAAACTTAACAATATATCAAATTCAAAGTTATCTTTGCTAACGTTTCTGAGAATTGCTACTGGCAATATAATCCTGAATGCAGATTCACTTATGGTTCTTCAAAATGCTGTTTAAAATCAAGGTGCTGGGTTAAAGAGGCACTGCAAAGACAAGACTCTGCCTACTTTCAAATATATCCTTAAATGACACTAACAGAGGTGCAATTCCCAAAAGCTGATCTGAAGATGGTTCTAAGCATTTTTGACAACTGCACACCAAGTCAAGGCTTGATCCTCTGTACTCAAACTTCCTATACAGCTGCTGCTTGCATGAAAGCATAATCCTAAGAGCAGAGGAAAAGCTCAACTGCTTGGTGTTAACAGTAAAAGGCAATAGAAAACCCTAAATAAGAATATAATTTGGATAGTTGCCCAATCCATAATTTCTAGAAATTATCTGAATTCTGAGCTCTCTTCATTATGTGCTGATACCTTATGATATAGGCAAATTACCAAAGAAATTGGTACAAAGCAGAATTTATTTAGATCTGAATTAAGTCTACAACAGTTACAGACATTAACCACAAAATGCCCTCCAGCCCAATTGAACATACATTTCCAAAGATCACCTCAAGTTCATTCCTGTTTACTGGAAATGGATTCATATGGCGCAAGACGCAATGCTGGATGTTATATATGTCACACAGTAGGTTACAGTCAATACTTAAAACTGGGACTGAGAGATAATGCTAAAGGCTTCATTGAAATTCAGAATGAGATAAGTGAGTAGAAATTGCATTTTTCAGAGAATAACAAAGGCTTCAGGGCTGATTTTGAGTTCACTGTAGTTACATACTGCTGCAATGCCATTGACATTGGAGAAGCTATACTGGATATATGCTGTTATAACTGATATCCAAATGAGTTCTTCAATATTAATTAAATTGTATGACAATGTGAAAGGACATGATTATGTCAATCTGAAGCTTTATCAAGTCTGTTTCTTAAAAGAGGATAAGACAAGAGAGCTAATGAAGTAAAAGAACTAGATTTTGTGATTCTTGTGCAATTCTACTGCTTTAATTCCCTTCCTACTCCTTCAGCCATAAAGGATCCAAGCCAGAAGATTTTACCACAAAATCCCACAGAAAATATGACACTTTGAAGGAATCACTATAAATATATATATATTTTAAAATATTTAACTTCTTTTTACTTCAACTTATTCCTCCTGCAATGGAAATGCTCATAATTTGCTGGGTTTGGTGTTTTTCCAGACTGCATCATACTTGGTGAATACCTTTTCCCATGGCATTAAGCTGCATATGTTGAAACAGCTGCTGAAACTTGTTTTACCACAGCATGTTAAGCATTCTTTACAGTGCCAGTAACCAGCATGAAGAGGGTACAATGGCACATGGAGAGCTGATCTGAGGCACATGTGGGAATTGCTAACATGGCCTTGGATCCGCTGTGGGTTTTTTGGTTTTTGTTTTTTGTTTTTTTTTTGTTTGTTTGTTTGTGTTTTTTTTTTGTTTGGTTGTTTTTTTGTGTGTGTGCATGACAGAGTTAGGATGTGTACAACATTGCTGCCAGGCAAGGAGAGGAAGGATCCTGCCCATGAGGAATAGCCACCACCCCCACTTTGTGTCTTAAACATGTGATGGCAATTCTTATGTTTCTTCATCTCTTTAGGAAGCACTCAGTTTCTTTAGGAAGTAGTTCTTTCCTGAAAGGGTGGTTAAAGACTGGAACAGCTCACTAGAGAGGTTGTTGATGCCCCATGCCTAACAGTGCGTATGAGGCATTTATGTAATTCCTTAATAACATGCTTCAACTTTTGGTCAGTCCTGAAGGGGTCAGACTAAATCATCATTTTAGGTCACTTCGACTGAAATACTTCTCTCTTTCTCTTCTCTTCTCTTCTCTTCTCTTCTCTTCTCTTCTCTTCTCTTCTCTTCTCTTCTCTTCTCTTCTCTTCTCTTCTCTTCTCTTCTCTTCTCTTCTCTTCTCTTCTCTTCTCTTCTCTTCTCTTCTCTTCTCTTCTCTTCCCTTCCCTTCCCTTCCCTTCCCTTCCCTTCNTTGATGCCCCATGCCTAACAGTGCGTATGAGGCATTTATGTAATTCCTTAATAACATGCTTCAACTTTTGGTCAGTCCTGAAGGGGTCAGACTAAATCATCATTTTAGGTCACTTCGACTGAAATACTTCTCTCTTTCTCTTCTCTTCTCTTCTCTTCTCTTCTCTTCTCTTCTCTTCTCTTCTCTTCTCTCTCCTTTTCTCATGTTGTTTCTGTATCTCAAAAAAATACCTTCATCTTTGGGTGCAACATGTTGAGAAGCCTTGGACCAGCTCAAATTCACATCCATGGCAGCTGTAACTTCTAGAGGAAAGAGTGTGGCAGCAAAGGGGTCTGACCCAAGCTCACCATCTTAAGCTTTCATTGCAGGCAAGTAAGTCTTAGTATAATTAGGAAAGCTAAGGTGTGATTCCTATAACAAAATGCAGGTGCCTTTTTTGGGGTGAACTGAATCACTGTCTGTTCTCTGACTGACTTGACTCAATGTGGCCTCAGAAAACCAGCTGACAGCTGTATTATAGCCCTCTGCAAACTGAATCTTGTCCTTTGCAATTGCAGTCAGTGGGACGTGTAGTAGAGCAACCTCTTCATGGGAGGTCTAAAGCACAGCAGTGCCATCTACCTTGTTTTCATTTGGAAATGAAATTTTTGGCTCAGGAGTTTTCAACTTTTAAACTGGCAAGAAAAAGGGGACTCATGTAGAACCATTTACACTATCTCATGATAAAAATCAACAAGAACCTCATTAAATACAAACCTTCCTCATTCAGGACATAGTTAATTTTAAGCTATTTTTCCTTATGTCATTGCTAACCCCCTCTTTTCAGCTACACACAGAGAGAGGAGAGGCATCTAGATGCCACTTTATCAGTTCTTCTCTGTAGGACTCTCCTCCTTGTCACAGTGTGGAATCATATGCATCCTCCTATAATAAGGGATATTTTGCCATTATAGAGACACTGTGAAGTCTTTTGCTTGCTCAGTGTTTCCCTTGCAGCTAACATGAACAATGGTGCAATTTTATTTTGTCATTAAATTGTTACAAAATTACTTTCATTCAACTATAGCAATTTCCTCAACCTCTGCAAAATCCTGGCACTGATAACAGTATTTTCTATTGGATTTAGGAATAAATTAGTTGCCTCTGAATGAAGGATGTCTTTGACTGATCTCCACTAAAGCAAGATTTACATGGAGATTTATTGCAGGTTTGCCTTTTTGTTTCCCCATGGGAGAATTCACAAATGATGGAGCAATCTTGTTCCAGTAATACTGTGCTTAAACACACTTCAAGGATTATTTGGTATTCAGGATATTCTTCCTGTATGAAAAGGAAAAATAGCCAGTTGGTAAAACCAGACTGAAGTTTTCAAATAGTATGACAATGAATGTTTAATAAACCAAATCTTCTTTGCATCTCATTCAGACAATAATCATCTGGAAAGTACTTGCACTGAAGTAAATGCCTCAATGTGAGGATTGCAAAGCAATACAAAAGGGTGAGTGCAATTTCACTGCATTCCTGTGAGACACAGGTATTTACATTTTATTGGTGAGCAATTTGAATCACATTAGAATTATAGAATCAGTCAGGGATGGAAGGAACCACAAGGATCATCTAGTTCCAACCCCCCTGACATGGACAGGGACACCCTACCCTAGATCAGGCTGGCCAGAGCCTCATCCAGCCTGGCCTTAAACACCAACAGGGATGGGGCCTCAACCACTTCCCTGGGCAAACCATTCCAGGCTCTCACCACTCTCATGGTGAAGAACTTCTTCCTCACACCCAGTCTGAATCTCCCCACCTTCAGCTTAGCTCCATTCCCACTAGTCCTGTCACTACCTGGTAGCCTATAAAGTCCCTCCCCAGCTTTTTTGTAGGCTCCCTTCAGATACTGGAAGGCCACAATAAGGTCACCTTGGAGTCTCCTCTCCAGACTGAACAGCCCCACCTCTTTCAGTCTGTCCTCATAGGAGAAGTGCTCTAACCCTCTGATCATCCTTATGGTCCTTCTCTGGACACGTTCCAGCACATCCACATCCCTCTTGTAATAATAGGGGCTCCAGAACTGGATGCAGTACTCCAAGTGGGGTCTCACCAGAGCAGAGGGGGAGAATCACCTCCCTCAACTTGCTGGCCACACTTCTCCTGATGCAGCCCAGAATCTGATTGGCTTTTGGGCTGCAAGTGCACACTGCTGGCTCATGTTGAGCTTTCCGTCCACCAGCACTCCCAGGTCCCTCTCCTCAGGGCTGCTCTCCAGTCAGGCACTGCCCAGCCTGTATTTGTGCTTGGATTGCCTCGACCCACATGCAGGACCTTGCACTTCATCTTGTTGAAGCTCATGAGTTTAGCTTGTTCCCACCTCTCCAGTCTGTCCAGGTCCCTCTGGATGGCATTTCTGCCCTCCAGCATGTCAGCTGCACCACACAGCTTTGTGTCGTCAGGAAACTTGCTGAGGGTGCACTCAATGTCTCTGTCCATGTCACATTAGTTCAGTGAGTTACCCTGAGCCATGATGAAATCTTCACCATAAAAATAATTTTAGTTATCTGCCTCAGAAGGTTACTTTTCAGATTTCTGGTCACCCTGGGAAGATGAAATTGAAGCCATACTTACAGCATACAATTGCCATACAATTGGAGCCAGTGGAGATACTTTCAAGTGCTGTCATTAGCAGTTGGAATATTTGGCTTGAAAGACCAAAGTCTTTCAGCTTCAAGTGGCACAACTCCTGGGGTGTGAGCAACAAACCCAATGACCTCTTCCTCTCTACTTCAGCTTCAAAGTCAGCGAACCCAAACAAATCAAATCTGCTGGCTTTGGTTTCCTGAAACTTTCCAGCTAAAACTGATGGTTTGTGTGTGGCTTTAATCCTGGCAATTTCCAGCTTCCAATTTCTATTTCATTTAGTAGTCACCTTTCTTTAAGTAGCTTTTAACTGTAATATCACTTGTGGAGAATGAAAATAAAAGGCTTAGTCCATAGAGAATAGTCTTCATGTTTTTGTTGAGACTACATCAGAGCTTTAGGCTTTTTAACACTAAAATGCTGATGCCTTTGGAAAGAGTGGAACTGTTGTTCTCTGTGAAATACAAAGGGTCTGATTCCAATCTTATTTATAATAAAGTAAATTAACACTGACTGACAGGAACTGAGAAATTGCTGTACCATCTTGAGTCAGGAATCCAGCTCTTGCTTCACTGTCTACGTCTTTGGCCAGCAGCAGTTACATTAAAGAACGTGACCAAAAGAGGCTTTAGAAACAATTACAGCAGGACCTACCTGTAGAGAAGACTTTTTCCTAACCTGCACCTCAGAGATTGATTTGTGCTTGAAATATCATCACCTGTGTCCATCTCTGAAAGCTCACATAGATTACTCTTAGTCGTCATCATTTTAACTTCATTTTCTTATGTAAAAATGCTTCCATTTCAGTGAAATCAAGGTATTGCATCATAAAGTCCACAGCAACCATAAAGTCCCATATTACTCTCATGAGTCTGACTGAAACTTGTATGACCTGACACATGAGATCTGAATGGAAAAGCAAACAGAATACTTCCAGGAAAGCAAGTGTGCCCTTACTCACTCCCTAGGTTAGGCAGGCTTTGTTTTACAAGTGCATGGGGACACACTTGTTGTGTACATAGCAAGACTGATCATACAGTGAACATCTGGAATTCATGCAAATCCCTCCTCAATCAAAGTCTAAATCTCCTGGTTTGCAGCATTCTACCAGCTGTGCTAAAACACATCTGATATCATATCTGCACTGCAGCTGCCCTTGTGCCCACAGGTCTCTTCTTCCCCAGAGAGGGTCTCTCTCTCCTGAGGCAAGCTGGAGGAAGAAAAAAGAGAAGCTCCCCTCCTGCACAAAGGAAAATGAAGATGATCATAAAACTTGTTCCCTTACAAGCAGCTGGGAAAAATCACATACAAATCATAGTGGCTTGCTTTTGCAGGGATTTGTGTGAATGTTTCCTTAAGCTTAAGGTTACATCCGCTTAAACTGTGTTTAGCTCTATGACTGACTTTGAATGTTTCCCAATATTGAGAAAGTACTTTGGGAGAATCTTGCCTCTTTATGTGGTGTCATAAACAGCATGCCAAATCCAAAGTGATTCTGATTGATGGCATCTGGGAGGGGGTAATTTAGTGCAGGGAGCAGAGAAGGGCTATGACCAAAAGTCATTGACTAGGACAGGACCATGTAATGAAATAGCTACTACAGGCTTATGACTTACAGGTAGCAGGACAGCTCAACAGAGCCCTGGTCTCACTCTTCTGCTGTCCTGTGCCTCAGTCCAAGTCCTTCCTCCACATGTCCATCAGCCTTTTGTCACAATGTTCCCAGTAACCCTCTATCCCTCCTCTGTGGTTATGCTGCACAGGGTATGTGCCATAATGGGACAACTGCTAACCCACTACTAGAGGAGAGAAAACAGTGCTGAACCAAACTGAACATGTTCTGGTCAGGGCACCTGAAAAAAGGCACGAGAACCACACTACTTTGAAGTTAAAACCGTTTTCAATATATGTTTGTGAAATTCACAGCACAAGGGAAAAAAAAGGCAAGAAACAGCAACAAACACATTGTTTTCTGTGAAACAAATACACATCTGAACAAACTTATTTTTACAACAGATGGAAATGTTGAGGATTTACTGGAAAATAGTAGGAATTGCAAACTGGGGATTGTAGAAAACTGGTAAGAGAAGCCTGCAGAATTAAGGCTAATAAGAACAAAAGAACAAAGGAAATAGTAAAGATGGTGCTGCTACTTTACTAGAGAGAATTGAGAGAAAGGATAACTTATCCAATGAGGAGAAAAGCATTGTCTGTCAATTAGTATGAAAGGCATTAAATTAAATTAAAATAGAATACTGCATCTGGATTACTTGTGAGCAAAAGTCTTAAAAGATCTGTCAGAGGCGGTTGTTATATTGTTGACTGAGAATATCCAGAAGGCTGAAGGGAAACTAATCCTTGTCTAATATTAGGAACAGAGTAGGTGATATGACCCTGACATTCTTCCCAGGCAAAATAATGGCTGGCTAGTATTGGTTTCAATTAAGTTAGAAAGAAAGGAGGCTAGAATAACAAGGTAGAGTTAGTGGGTAAAGAGTCTTCTCAAACTGATTACAAGCTTATGACTCTATAAACTTGGTTGATAAAGGTCACAATGTTGATATAGCGTATCATGTCTCAATGTACAAAAGACCATAGTTTGGCTGTAAATCCCCAGCAACACAGTCAAACATGCCACATGGCAGTTACATGACTCAGTCACCCCTTCCCTAAAGTACTTGCATCAAGGTTTAGTCATGCATCAGGTTTCATAAGACTATTGGTTTAAGATGTGTGTTATTTGATGAGTGAAAATAATGATTAAAACTGCACTGACTCGCCTAAAATGAACAAAAATGGCCACCTCACAGTATGATTATGGATGAGAAATCATTAAAAACTAAATGAATTTCTGATGAGTGGCTGCTGATAGCTGTTCATCTTTCTAAAGTCTTGAACATTGTTGATGATCTGAGAGAAAACTTAAAATCATTGCTGATAGAATTTGTAGGTGACACACGTAATGGAGACATGAAAAATAACAAAGAGAGGTTACTGACAGGGAATGAACTGGGTAGCATGATATGTGGATTACAACCAAAAAACCCAATGGGTTTTAATATGGATAACAAGCAAACCAGAGGGTCAGCAGTAAAGAGTGAAGATTCTGCTTCAACTCTGGGAAGTAGTTTTTAAAAATGAGTCCATAATTATGACAAACAATCACCTGACAACAGGAGAGGCTGCAGCAAAAGGCACAAAGAAATTTCTGTCTGTGTACATAAGGTAACTGGCAATTACTGAAATACTAGATGCATTCTCATAAACCAAGTGGATATTAGGTAAACCCACATTTGAAGTAAAGATTGTGAAGAGATGGCAAATTATTCACTGTAACAATTTGCAAGGTTCGTTCTTTACTCCTGATCACTAAAAAAAAAAATTTAAATAATTTTTTAAAAAATCACATATTTCTAAAGGACTGGGTAAAAAGGAAGTCCTGTGCCCAGTATTCTGCTCAAGACCAGACTGCAAGATACATTTTCGTTTATAATCTGTGAAGTCTGCTTGGGTGTATTAGATATTTTTGTCTGCAAATATTAAACCAGATCAACTCCTGCATGTCCATCTCACTGCATAAGTGAACATCTTTTCTGAAATTCAATATGATTGCTTCAGCTATCACATCATACTAAAGTTACTGTTCAAAACTCATGGGAATTTAAAGTTTTTCCATCTACTTCACAGTCTTTGGGACAGGATCCCAGGGACAGTGACTTTACCAGGCATTCTGTATAAAAGCAGCATGGCAATGCAGACCCCTTCAAACACTACCTCATGTCACTGAGATTGAGCAACTGTATCTTATGTTTATGATAGCTTGTGGCATAAACAAAATTTTCAGCTGAATTACAGACCAATACTTGCTTCAATATTTTCTCTTATCTTGCATTTACGATTTTGTACCATTTTCTTATACCACTGAAGTGTAAATTTCATGAATAAATTCTATTATCTCTGCAAGTTCACTGATTAAAAAAAAGGAGCACATATATGGTTTCAAAATAGTTAAATTCATTCTTCTCACACATCATGAGCTGCATGAGCAATCCATACTTGATAACTTAACAGTAAATTTATAGTTTTAAGGTGACTTTTAGAAATAACCCTCTAAGATATTCGCTGCTGCCAGATGAATTTTTTGTGGGGGGATATTTGCACACATAGATGATGTAAAACCCATTTCTTCTGAGTCTATGCAAGCATTCAATATTGGCATTGTGGGTCTGATGACATTGCTGATTGTCTTTGGTCTCCCATTAGACTCTTACCCACAGCCCCTCCTCATCCCCTGCAAACATAAACAGACTTAATACATTTTACTGTCTGTGTGATGGTGGTTGTGTCTTTGAATCTCATTCAGAAGTGGATCTGGTAGAATGTCAGAGATTCAGGGCTGCCCTCATATATCCCATTACCCAGCTGTTAAAAAATACAGAATTTTATTTTGTTTAGGCTGATTCTCTCAATTTCATGATTGCATTTCTTTTGCAAACACCATCCTTCCCCTTAAATCATTCCCTTTCTTTCCTAGCATTTACTGTTTCAATAGTCTCGAGGTCTGTGGTAATGGGTTGGACTTGATCTTTGAGGTCTCTTCCAATCTTGCTTATACTGTGATACTGTAATATTTTTACAGTGAACAATCCTACCTACTTCTCAGCCATCTTTTTTTGTACACTAAACATAGACCAATCCATATCATTTTAACAATTCCTCTAATCACCTAGTTGAGATTAAATTTCTCTCTTGATTACTAGTCATAATTTTTATTTCAGATGAAATTTTAACATTTCTTTGCAAAATAATAACACTCTCCAGTCTTTAAAAACTCTGCTCGAGACACAGTAAATGAATTGTATTTATTTTTTCACAGCTGCATAACATTGAAGGCCTATATGGTTATCAATGACATGTCTAATAGAGATAATAGATGGGTGCAGTTCCATGTTTTAATTGATCTGATGACAGAGTAATCTTAAGAGATTTCTACCATTTCAGACTTTTTTTGTTTGGTTGCTTTGTTTTGTTTTGTTTCTTGTTTTGTTTTCTTTTGTTTTGTTGTTGATGCTTTGGTGGTTTGGTTGTTTGTTGGGCTTGGGGGTTTTTTCCCAGTAATGCTGTCACAGACATTTTGCTTCACACTTCTGTTTCAGACCAGGAGAAGTATTTGCTGTCCAACAACTTTCATTTTAAACAATTTCCCCAAATATTGTTGGTTTTTTTTCTCTCTGAATCTTTGCTTCTGTTATATCCTTGGTTCATCCAAGTCTTTTCCCACTTTATGTGGTTTCTACATAAAGAGCTCTCAACTTGCTGTAAAATTTCTTCGAATTTGTCCTTCAGCATTGACATTTGTACTTCACATTTTTGCATTTTGTCACATTCCCTGATGGATTTGAGTATGCTCTTCCATCTGACATTAAGTCACCCCAATATCAGCAAATATCAGAATAAGTTGTAATTCTATTCCAACAGTTTTAAAGAAAACACCAAGCCACATCCCTCCCAAAAATCATAATTTCAGGAATTTCACTAGTAATCTCACTTCAGGACAGTAGTTCCTATGTCAGCAAAAGTGTCTCTCTCTCTTTGGCCTCTTCCTTATCTAAGTTATAATTCCTTTATTAATCTTTCGCATTTCATTTTCATGTGGCACTACAGAAATGCTCTTAGAAGGTCAACTCACATACATGTATTTTCTCAGAAACTGAGCTACTAAGGAGAAAGACAATCAGGAATACCACTGAGTAAGATTTACTGGAAAGGCATCTTCTTCATGTGATTCAGGAAAATGCTCACATTTATTATTTATTACTACATCTTTATTGTCTGGCTTGACCAACTAAATGAGTTTGACAGAACAACCTCTTCCCACACAATTTATGATGTTTTCTGTTTCCAAGTGTTTCTTGAGCCAGCAATGTGCACTTGCAGCCCAGAAAGCCAACCAGAGCCTGGGCTGCATCAAGAGAAGTGTGGCCAGCAGGTTGAGGGAGGTGATTCTCCCCCTCTGCTCTGGTGAGACCCCACTTGGAGTACTGCATCCAGTTCTGGAACCCCTATTACAAGAGGGATGTGGATGTGCTGAAGGGCCACAAGGATGATCAGAGGGTTGGAGCACCTCTTCTATGAGGACAGACTGAAAGAGGTGGGACTGTTCAGTCTGGAGAGGAGGAGTCTCCAAGGTGACCTTATTGTGGTCTTCCAGTATCTGAAGGGAGCCTACAAAAAAGCAGGGAAGGGACTTTATAGGCTACCAGGTAGTGACAGGACTAGTGGGAATGGAGCAAAGCTGAAGGTGGGGAGATTCAGACTGGATGTGAGGAAAAAGTTCTTCACCATGAGAGTGGTGAGAGCCTGGAATGGGTTGCCCAGGGAAGTGGTTGAGGCCCCATCCCTGGAGGTGTTTAAGGTCAGGCTGGATGAGGCACTGGTCAGCCTGATCTAGGGTAGGGTGTCCCTGTCCATGTCAGGGGGGTTGGAACTAGATGATCCTTGTGGTTCCTTCCAACCCTGACTGATTCTATGATTCTATGATATTTTGTGCCTGTAACTAGACCCCGTGAACACCCTGTACACTCAGTGGTTACTTAAAATGACATGATACCAACATGAGCTAAGCGATGACCGCAGTGAAAATGAACTTCTTCTCTCATGAGCGAATTGCTAAATTATATTCATGAAATTTGGGGAAAATAACAGCCTTCACAGGACAGTTTTAAGAGCAAGCAGCAGCAATACCACTTTCTTAGGGCTCTGAACACATCTTAAGCTGTCTTGGTCTTGATTTCATTTCCCTTTAGGCATGTAGTTTTCCACAGGGCCAAGAGTTTCCTTCTAAGCTCTTGACTTTACTCTCAAAATCTACAGCTATTCATTAGCCTGTGGTTTAAATCTTCCATCTTTAATACATTTTGCAGAAGATAGAATAAAATGTCTACACAGCAGTATATCTTACTTAACAAACACGCCTGGAGACAGTCTGAACAAAAAGATATTTAAGTGAACTGATATGTGGACAAATGGGTAAACATTTGACTACTTGATTGTCAGAGCTCATAGCATGTTTTATTGGGGAAGAATCTCTCTCAGGAGCTGACAGGAACTGTCAGAAACATGCTGCATTTTGCATATGATTTCTTAATAATGATCATAGCCTAGTTGAAGCCCTATCAAAGTTTAGAGCAATCAGACAAATACTTCCTTGTCCTGGTTTCAGCTGGAATCGTTATTTTTCCTTCCTAGTAGCTGATATTGTGTTGTGGTTTGGATTTAAGGTGAGAATAATGTTGATAACACACTGATGTTTTAGTTGTTGATAAACAGAGTTTAACTAAGACTTTTCAGCTTCTTGGAGCACCACCAGCAAGTAGGCTGAGGAGCAAAAGAAAATGGAGAAGACATAGCCAGAACACTTGATCCATATCAGCCAAAATGATGCTTCATACCATAGGATGTCATACTAAACATATAAACTAGAGGGAAAGCAGGCTGGGGGCTGATGCTCAGGACCTGCCTGGACATCAATTAGCAAGTGTGAAGAATTGAATTGGGGAGCACTTGTTTCATATATTCAAATTTTTATTATAATTATTAAATTATTTTTCCTTCTTTTTTCTGTCTTCTTAAACTGTCTTTATCTCAATCCACAAATTTTTACTTTTTTTTTTTTTTTCCCTCCCCTCAATTCTCTTCCTCATTCCACTGGAAGTGGCAGCTGTGTGGTGTTTCACTGCCTGCCAGGTTAAACCTCAGAGTACTTGTAAAAAAGGTTATCTCAGTAATCATAGCTCACTGAAAGCAGTAATCTAATGCCTGCCTTTATTCTTTTTAAAAAGCTGATTAGTGAATAGTATTATTCACTGTGATTTTTTACTTTTCTTTGCAAATAACCAGAATCAGAAGGTCTTCTCCATATGAATGAAAAGAGTGATTGTATTTCAGGAGAATGCTTGCCCGCAGTGGCTAACACTGGAGAAAAGTAACTCTCCAATTGTGACTATGCACCTCAAAGTCATGTTTCTGGAGGGGCAGGAGACACTGCATAATTTGACTTCTCTCCTGATACACACCCATGGATGACTTGTGATCAAGCCTGTCCTGCCTGATGCTGTGAGAAACCACTGCCACATGCACATTTAGACTCATGGGACTCAGCATGTTTTGGCTACACTGCATTAGCCTGCATTTGCATTTTTGACATGTGAATGGCAACACAAGTTGACCATACAAATTGTTCTTCCAGCCAGGTCAATGTGCAGTGTAAGTTCAGCCCCTGTACTTACAATGCTGGCTTTTCTGGTGATGCAGAAAAGCCTTGAAATGTCCACCTCAATGGACATTTTCATAACCTGGATGCAGGACTGGGCTCAAGTCACACTGATTCCATAGCATTAAGTGTAAAATAATGCAACAGTATTTAGGTTATGGGAAGAAAATTGAAGGTTATCAAGAGAGACTTCAGGGCCTTAGGTCAACTGGTCAAGGGAGTGGGAGCACAGGTAGTATTCTCTTCTATCTTCCCTGTTGAAGGGATTAAACCAGAAAGAATGAGGATGAATCACCTGCTCAACTCTTGGCTTTGAGACTGGTGCCTCCAGCAGGACTTCAGCTTTTTTGACCACGGGTTGCCCCACATGATGCCAGGTCTGCTGGCAGCAGGTGGGCTGCATCTCTCTCAAAGTGGAAGAAGGTTTATATCGCTACAAGGATGATTAGGGGACTGGAGCACTGCCTTATGAGGAGAGGCTGAGGGACCTGGGACTGAGAGGGGGTTTAATAAATGTCTATATGTATCTGAGGGCTGGGTATCAGGAGGGGGGGGTGGACAGGCTCTTCTTACTTGCTCCCTGTGATAGGACAAGGAGCACTGAATGTAAGTTACAGCACAAGATGTTCCACCTCAACACCTTTACTGTTAGGTCACAGAACATTGGAATAGGCTCACCAGAGAGCCTGTGGAGTCTCCTTCTCTGGAGACTTTCAAGGCCCATCTGGATGTGTTCCTCTGTGACCTGAGCTAGATTGTATGGTCTTGCTTTGGCAGGAGGATTCGACTCTATGATCTTTTTGGGTCCCTTCCAACCCCTGACATCCTGTGATGCTGTGATCCTCTAATAAGCATTTGTTGCCACAGAACTACACTGTTATCAACCAACCATTCAGACAGCTGAAGAAGAGTGGAAGAAGACATTGCACAAGGGTCTCTACCATGTCCTAGGCTAATTTAGGATAACATCTACTTTCATCTCTTTCTTTTCTTGTTTAACTAAGTGTAGTGAATGTATGTTGGTATTCTTTGGCCTACTTTGAAGCAGCTAAAGCCTCCTCTTGTCAGTCCCAAGTTGCATTGCCATGGGCTGCCACTCCACAGGCTCAGTGAACCAAGCTACAGCCAAGCTACAGCAAATGCAAGAACATTATGTCTTGATGTACTCAGCTGTAACCCTTCCAGAAAGGGAAACATCACTGGAGACTTCCTCATGCTAGCAAAAGTAATACTCCCTGCTGAGGTGGCAACCCTACATGTGCAGCAGTCAGACTTCAGGCCTGTTCTCTCAGGAAGTGCAATAAACATTCTGATTACACCCTGGTATTTTCCCAGTGATGGATAAAACCATTCAGCTGTGTAAAATTCACATTTGAAAGAGTAAACTACTGTGTCAAGGTGCAGAAGTCCCTTTGGGAGACCTGAGTGATTGAAAATCCAAATTTTGCTTCCATCTTGAAACAGAAAAATGCTGCTTGTCTAAGGCAGAATTCAGATGTCTTTCACTTTTGCTATGATTCCTCTTTTTCAGATATTTAAAATACATTTATGTACCTAGATGTAGATGAATGGTCTTTTATAAACATTCCCTCTTTTTTTTTAACCCCGAGCAACTTTTCACAGATGATATGAAGCATAATCATAATACTTTGCTTTTGTAGTAATCAGGTTTCCATATTTTGTGTGCTTATTTGTTCATTTGTTTTTCAGGGTAGGTATTGTCTGTGCAATAATATCCATTGATCATACTGAATTACAAAAATATATCTTAGTGCTGTTGTTTGACTGCTTGACTTTTGCCTGGCTCCTGGTCCTGTTTAGCTAAATTATGGACTGGAAAGGCCTACAGCCTGACCGTTCTCCAAAGCCGTTTGGCTAACTCGTTAATAACATTTTCTTTTAATGACTTTTTAAATCACAACAGACTATGAATTCAAATCAAGTGCTAATCTGGATTTTAGTTTTCCTGAGAAAAACATAAGCATGAAGAACACTTAATCAAGCTTAACAGACCAAAAAAAAAAAAAAAAAAAGTGTATTTATTTTTCTGAATGATTTATTGTCCTGTTTCTTCTTTTGTTGTTGCAGAAAAGAAGGAGGAATTAAAGTAGAGATTCATTACTCAAAATGGCAACAGTCCCATTAGGGAGGGACAGTAGAAGGAAAACATAGCCATAATTTTACTTATTTTACGAGAGATGAGCTCTTCCCTACTTCTGTGAGCAGATGATGGTGAGCTCAATGTAAAGAAATACAATACCAGTACAATAAATAAGAAAGAGAAGGATTAGAGATACTGTCTCAAGAGCATCATATAGAAATAAATTCACTTTCTGTTGCATTCTGATGTGCTATACCCACATATGGTGAAGTAACACACCTGGGAGGGCATAAGGTGAAGAAACTAGAGATGGAAAGGGTATTTCAACAGCTCTCACCTTTGCAAAAAGATTTTTTTTTTTGGGGGTGTGGGGGGGTGGGGTGATGGGGTGGGTTACCCACATGGTGAAGCAAAAGGCAGGCTCAAGTACACTGAGCCCAGACTTTCCAACTTGCTTCAATTTGACAGTAATATTTCTGCAATATATAGTGTCTATCCCATAAGTTGGAGAACTGTGCCATTAGTCTCTCAGCTGCTCTCTGGCTTTCTGTGGTATTTTTGCTGCTGCATGAGGCACAAAGGATTGAGTGTTCACACATGCCTAGATCTTTGTGAAATGGCTTTTCTGGCCATGTTGCTCAGAACAGATCAAGTCACATGAAAATACTAAATAACAAATTTGATATTCAGAAGAGCATATTCAAAGCAAAACAAAACTTTTTCAAAGTCTGCTCTGATGGTATGTGAATGGACCTGTTGAATACTTACAGATGCTTCCTGAAGATACTGAACACTAGCAATATGTGCCTCAAAAATTGGTCCCAGCGTCAGAACCACACAGCCTAATGCAGAACCACAGCTTTGCATAGGCTTCCTTTGTGGCTACTCATCACTTACAACGTGAATTACAGTAGCCAGGGCGTGTCAGCTCCAACAAATTTTCCTAATTTCATTAAGCACAACAATAATTATGTGCAGTGCAGAAACATATTTCGTTTAGCTTCTCTGAAAGCTGCTGTGATGGAGGAAAGAAAGGAATAAATAAGTGGGTTTGTTTCCATTTCAGTCTGTTTGCTATTTGTAAAGAGGCAAAAGGGTCTAAAACCTCCTTATTTGATCCTGTCATTGTCTGACAGCAAGAGAAATGTCCTTGAAAGGAACAAACAGTCAATATGTGCATAAAGACACAGCAGAAAGAATTGCAGTGCTGATCGATTATAATATAATATAATGATAATTATGAAAATTGAAAACTGAAAAAAAAAACCCACAACAAAGCAAACCACCATAATTACAGTCTAACCAAAAGGCAAAGATTTTTCAGGTTTTATCAACAATGTAGGCAGTGTAGCAGTATGCAGTCAGCTCTTAAACAGCTCTGCATGATTCCTTGGTGTAATTTGGATGAAACTGGATAACCTGAGATTTACTAAACTCTCTCCAGTTAGCTAATCTGTTCAGCATTTTCCATCATATCAAAATGGTCATACTATTGTGTGTTAGCAGCAGATTATCCTCTTGCTTTGCTCTGAGCAGTGAGGATATAAACATGCAAAGCCTTGGAGGTAAATCAACCTCTGGCCTGTCAGGTAATGAACACATGAAACCAGCCCAGAACTGCCTGAACTTAGTTTATAACAAGTGATACAAGGAAGACCATTCTGCTTATTCATATTTCTTCTTGACTAGAAACAGGCAGTACTATCAGTACAGGGAAAGCAACAGTTGTAGTACTGGATGCTGCAATACTACTAGAACACTACTAGAGATGATTAGCATAAATTGAGAGCTGTTTTGTTTGCTGCAAGATTTGAATCAGGAAGAAAGATTCAGAAACTGAAGCAAAGATTTAGGCTAACCTCTTCCAAGATATCTTGTCCTGGAAACAGTGCATTAAAAAATCACAGTGCATGAAAAATCTTGAGAAGAGAAGGCTGAGAGGGAATCTTGTCAACATCTACAAATATCTGAGGGATGGGTATCAAGATGAAGGTGTCAGTGTCTTTTCAGTGGTGCCCAGTGATGGGACAAGGAACAACATGTACAAGCTACAACGCAGGAGGTTCCAGCTCAACACAGGAGACATTTTATGGTGAGGGTGTTGGAGCACTGGAACAGGCTGCCGAGGCAGGTTGTGGAGTCTCCATCTCTGAAGACTTTCAAAAGCCTCCTGGATGCATTCCTGTGCAGCCTGCCCTAGATGATCCTGCTTTGGCAGGGGGGGTTGGACTTAATGATCAATGGAGGTCTCTTACAACCCCTAACATTCTCTGATTCCGTGAAAACGAAATAACTGTTTACTACACAGTTGGTATCTCTTTAGGAAAGTTGAGGTTAAGGAAATGTCAATTGCTTTTATTCTTGCAATGAAGAATTTGTGAGTTCATGTAATCATTTCCATGGTAAAAAAACTGCTGCTACTGAAAATTATAGCTTTATTATATGATCAAGCAACTAAGTGGATTTCTAAAGTAAATATGAATGGACTAAATGATCTTTAAAGGTTCCAAAGCATTCTAGGATTCCATAAAAGTTCTGTGTGTATATAGTTTGTTAGGTGTCTCTATATCGTGTTTAAAAAATCCTTCTTATGTAAAAATACATGCCTCTAAATTAACAAGTCTGGACCCTTTTGGTTGATGGATGACCTGAATCTTGTGAAACAGGTAACTGATATCTGCTAAGGATCTATGCATGAATTACTTTGCTAAACAAATTCATTACAAATCCATCATTCTAGTTGAAGGAGGCTTAATTGTTTGGTGATATGTTATAAGCACTGGTAAACAATCACCTCCCTCCTATAATAGAGTAATAGGATGCTAGGGAGGGAAGGAAATGTTTCCTTGAGTTTCTTCTTAAAAGATAAACTGCTGTATCTGTCCCAAAGGATAAAGAAATATATTTATCTTATTGCTCCAGACTGATTGATAAAGGATAGTTACTTTAAATGACAGGCTCTCTTCTGCTTCTCTATTTCCTGCTATTTCTTTTTATTAAAAACTGTTACTACTTACCTGAACTTTTTTCATTCCCTCAGCAAGAAGATGGGGATGTTAACAGCTAGATCAGGTCTTTTGGTGCAAACAAAGGAAGGTGGGAGAGATGCAGGATATGAAAGAGCAACAGGGGAACCAAGAGAGCCTTTCTCACATTTGCTGCTTCCTCATGCACTTGCTTATGTAGCTCAGCAGTTACCTTCTGGAGAAGACTGAAAGCCCCATGGGCATACACAAGTTGTCACAGCACTCTTCTATGGGGTCCATTTGAATCCCTGTAAGATCAACAGAGTTGCATTTCAATGGCTTGTTTTAAGTGCACCTGGTAAGCAGGTTTATATTTAAAAGCAATATCTATGCACATTTCATTTATTTCCTAGTGACTGTTATTTTCACTGAAAGTGTCATCTTCAATATTTATCAGACTTAAAGCTCCTTCCCTGCAAACACCATAAAAATGTGTTTAGGTGACATAGTGAATTTGTGATGATTTATCTTCTGTAATAGTAGTACTTAATCTGTTCAGACAGTGGCCAAATTGTATCCAATAAAACGCAGAGGGGTAGAACTGAATCTTCTTTGTTATGGCATAAGGTCACTTTAATACCCAAGTGCCAAGTGGTCTTTTAACTTCAGCAGGACTTCTTTTTGGTAAAATGCTGTTACTTAATATGAGCAAGTGTAATCAAATCATCCCCATCATTATTAAATGCATTATTATGTCCTAGAACTGCATAGATTCTGGTCTTGGTAAGACAGTTTTAGCAAGGCAAAATGTTTAAATTGAACCCAATCCATGAACATCAATGGGCCTAGAGGGTACTAGAAGACTCAGAGCTTGGCCCATCATACATTTTGACTTAGACTGAGATACAGGGTAAATTTTGAAACTTATTTGGCATTTATTTTCAGTTGGATTTGCTTTGTGAAGAGACTGGCAACACTAAACAGCTGGGATCTTGTTTTGCTTCCTTAGAGAATGATGGTGAGATTTGAACAAAAAATTTGTAAAATGTTTCATGGGTATTATTGTCATATTTACTTGATTCTGACCTTTTTCATGTTGATGGTGTTGGATGACATGATATGCAACAGACAGATTGGAGGAATTTTTGAAGTTTGACCTCAGTTTGGAATGGTATTTAACTTCTAAATGATGATGTACTGTAAATGAGGTGAATTCTCTCTTCCTGGCCACATCAAACACAGAAAACTCATATTCATATTGAACTGGTTAGCTTATGTCTTCAGTCAGTTCTTAATTTGGTATTCACTGCAACAGTTCCATAAGAAAGGATTCTGGTTTAGATGTGGCCATTGGGTCATGCATTAACTGCCTTAAGCAGGAAAGCATACAGGTAAAAAACTGTAAACCAGTGTGTGATCTCTCTCACCAACCAAAGCATCAAGCCTCCTCAAATACACAATTCAATTTCAAGAGCCAGGCAACACACGATTTCAAAAGTTCCTGACTAAAGGCTAATGGTAGTTGATGATACCATTTATGGAACAATTACCATCATTCATTTTATACTGAGAGAAGATTATCAGCTTTTGGGTTTAGAATAACAAAAACCTATTTCGTGGAAACTGGGGAGGTGTAGAAATGTTATCTTCTTGTCTGTGTTTATTCAATGATAGCATTGTTTAAAGCTCATGATCCTGTCTGCATCTGCCACTGCAGCTGGCACAACCAACTCACCAGTCTTTATTTAGTTGGATATTACAGCAGTAGCATTTCATTACAGTTGTGCTTGGGAAAAGTCATAGTCCATTGGTTTTATTGAAGCTCACTTCTAGTTTACTTCCATTTCAGGGAAATGGACAGATGTTTTAATATGTACTTGGTGTAACACCTAAAGGGTTTTAGTATTAATTAAGTTGGGAGGAATTGTTTTTAACAAGCACCTTTTTGTAAATGTCAAGCAGCAAAATCGTGTTTCGTTGTTACTATTCAAGTCAGAAATCATCTAGTGCAAGTGTCTGCACGCTCAGGTACTCTGGTGTGCAGCTTCTTTGGACACCAAAGAGCTGGTTAAAACCACAGGACTCCACGGAGGGGAGCGTAAGTTTGGCAGAAAATACATTCTTGTCTTCATGCTTTCTCTGCTATGGGGACTAAGCTTATGAAAAAAAGAATTTCCTGTGAAAAAAAAAAATCCCATTTCTAACACAAATTTTAATAGATAGAGAGAGTTGGGGCTCTTCAGCCTGGAGAAGAGAAGGCTTCAAGGAGACCTTATAGTAGCCTTCCAACATCTGAAGGGGGCCTAGAGGAAGGCTGGGGAGGGACTATTCACAAGGTCTTGCAATGACAGGACAAGGGACAGTGGGTTTAAACTGGCAGAGGGAAGATTTAGACTAGATGTTAGGAGGAAGTTCTTTACAGTGAGGGTGGAGAGGCACTGGAACAGGTTGCCCAGGGAGGTTGTGGCTGCTCCCTCCCTGGAGGTGCTCAAGGACAGGTTGGAGGAGGCCTTGAGTAACCTGTACTAGTGGGATGTGTCCCTGCCTATAGCAGGGGGTTGGAACTAGATGATCTTTGAGGTCCCTTCCAACCTTACCATTCTATGATTCTATGATTCTATGACATTCAGTTCAACATTCAGCATAAAATACAATATAATGGGCTAACCTGTAGCAGTTGCTGAGAGTGGGTACAATACCACAGAGAATACATCCTTGTTTTTTGTCATGGTCATCCCAAAGTTCAAGTATCAGCACTTCAGCTCATATACTGTGCAGCTGTACTATGCTGAGCTACTTGCCATCTTAAGAAACAAATAGGTCAAAAAGGCAAACAGGTCCAAAATTTCACTGAGTTCCCTCAAGCCAAAATAGTGTGGTTTGTCTCAGCAGAGATACTCCTGCAAGACTCCAAGTCAGACTGGCGAAATGACCTCTAGGCTGCTCCACTGAATATTCATGGGTTTAGGGGTGCCAAAGAGGCAATTACAGTTTTCAGGTATTAAAATGACTACATGAATCATTTCCTTTCTTTCCTTCCTCACTTAGCCACCTGATGGTGCTATTTAAGAACATGTGGGGACATACTAAGTGCATGAAAGAAAACCTGCTGCCCATAGTCAGCAAAAACTGTGGAAGTCAGAGGGAGTTTTGCCTGACTAGCAACTGCAGGTTTGGCCTTAGAATTCAGTTCATGACCATACATTTTTATTGCTTCTGCATAAGTACAGAAAAATGGCCACCTTGTCTACTTAATCACATGAAACACTTAAATTTGTCATCTCCTCCTGCATGTTCAGTGAAAAAAAACAAATCACATTCACCCATGATTGCATGAAATTACTCTGCAAAGCAGCTGTATAGACTTGCTTTGTTGCTGCTCACATTGAAATATTTTTATCACTTAAGTTTCTGTTTTACAACTGCAACCTTCAAATCTGTTCTCATCTTACTGGAAGAGATTAAATACAATATGTGTGTTGCATTAATCACCTAAACACAGCTTTATTTTTCCCTAATTGCTGAGTCCTGCTCTACTCCACAGCATTAAGTAGTTGAGCTTTGCTGTTTCAAAGCTGTATAGTCACAGAGTTTCACGTTTTTCAGCTGTTTAGTTTGGCCCTAGTGGCAATGATGAAAGGGATAGTGCAAGTCTTGCTCACTGTGCTTGTGACCCTGTATAATGTATTTGATAATTTCATTATTTAGTGAATGAAATAATGGTTACTACAGTCTCAGTTTTGCATTACCAAAATGGACGACTTTTAGACTTTACAAATTATAAATAAAAGGATGCTTTTTGGCAGAATTGGAGAAAATTAGTTTCCTACTATAATTTCTTAAATTTCTCCTCTATGTATTCATAAGCTACATCTCCAAACTCATCTAGCAACTTTGAATGAATCACACACTGCAAACATCTGTTTATGTTTATGGTCCAATGGCTTCTACTTATTGGGCCAGGAAACCTCTGTTCAGGCCTCAGCTGTGTAATATTCATTTTCCAGGATTGCAGGATAGAATTAAGTAGATGGGTGACTGTGAAAGTCTAAGTGACTCTTTGTGCTTGAGTGCTCCATAGGCAAGCAGGAATAGGGACATTTAAACAATTCTCTTTGCCTACCTCAGAGCCACAGTTGGACATACTCTCCCTCATTCCCAACAAGCCTGTATCACAACCTTTCATGCACCAATAAACACTCACTGGAAATATTTTATTTAACACATATTTCCTCATCTGTGAGGGAGGAAAAAAAAAAAAAAAAAAAAAAAAAAAGACTGATATATTCATTTCCAACACTGAGGAGAATAGCTTCCCAGTATGATTACTCTTCCCTACTGACAGAAGATTTCTGAACATAACAAACCATGCTTTTCTCTTTTACTTGCAGCATCTACTTCATTTCTGGAGGTTTCAAGGGATTTCAAAGTATTGTGCAAGACAGATAAACAAGACTATAAATTATAATATATACGAGTAACCATTGCTTTAGTTGAATGTAGATCTAGGGCAGATCCTGTACTTCTGGCAATCCCAAATTCATATAGGCTTGCAAGACAGGATTTTCTGGAGTTAACTGGAAGTAAATGTAACGGTTCAATTCTAAAATAACGTCTATTTTCAGGAAGGTAGCCAAACTGCCAATGCATTATGAGTCCACAGAAAGTAGAGAAAGATTACGGTACAAGCTATAAAGCTGAACAAGCATCCTTTGTCAGTGCATCACACAGTGCTATTGCTCATGTGTTATGATATGACCTTGGTCTTACATCGTAATTTTTTATTATCATATAGAGAGATATAAAGCTTAACCAGCTTTTCGAACACAGTCGATCAAATAACCTCCTGTGTCTTCCCTTCACATTAAATCTGCAGTGATTAATTTCACTTCTAATGAAGTTTTATAAGAAACTTAAAAGCAGAACTGGTTTATCGCCTGGGTTATCAAGTCTTTGTTAGTGCCACTGGAGGACCTTCAGAATATAAATCTCTGAGAAACATAAAACAAACAAATCATAATAATCTGAGATCGAGGAGAGATTCTCAGCCTAGGACAAATAAAGTCATCTTGCAGATAAATAGAGAAGACTACCATAAATATAATTTAGTTTGTTTGAAAAGCTAATGCCAGAGATTGACAATTTCATTTTAATTTGAAATAAGCAGTCATCTAAAACTTCAGGCAAAGCAATACTAATCTTCATTGATGGCCTGATGAATGAAAGAAGACCAAGTTAACAGGTGTCCTGTCCTCCCAGTTTCTCAGAAAGAGATGTAAGATAAGACTCCAATGAAACAATTAACCATTCAGCGAGGAAGTCTTGGGGATGGCAATGGAATATAGTTTTTTTGTCTTCTAGAATCTGTTAATTTCACTTAAAGAAAAAAACAAACAAACAAAAAAACAAACAAACAAACAAAAAAACAAACAAAAAAAACCCCAAACCCAAACCAGGACAGATACTTTATGGATCAACCAGATTTTACCAGAGATTGAGGGGTCAGAACAGCTCTAGGTTAAATGTGGAATATTCACTCTGACTTCTTGCAGAATATTTTTGTGTTGGCTATCATGGAAATATTGGAAATATGAGCATCCCTGCACCCCGCATTCCCTGCATGTTCTTCCTTCCTCTCTGCTGGGTTGGCACCATGCAAACCATACAATATTCAGACCAATGAATGAATAAGTTTTATGCTCACTTATTATATCTTTCTAAAGCATCAACATCTTCAACAACAGAGACAATAGACTGGGCTAGATGAGCATTTGATATAGCTCAAAGGTATCCTTTCTGAAATGTTGGCCCATATTTGGTTTTCTTACTTTGTATTTGTACAAAATCCAGTGTATTGACAGTAAAATTGCTTGTTGTCTCCTGCCAGCTCTTTGTCATTCTGTGACTGTTCTGTGAAAATTCACAGAACCACAGAATGCTTGGAGGTCAGAACAGATCTCTTTATGTCATCTGGTCCTTCTTAGGTAGGACCACCTAGAGCAGGCTGCCCAGGACTGTATTCAGATGGCTTTTGCATATCTCAAAGGATGGAGACTCCAAATTCTTCTCTGGGCAAACTGTGCTAGTGATCAGTCACTCTCACAGTGGTGTCACTGAGCACCACTGAAAACAGCCTGACTCGCTTCCTCCTTCTACATTCACTTATTCACTTCAGGTATTTGTATACATTAAGAAGATTCTATACTCAGCCCTCTCTAGGCTATAAAGCCCCAATTCTCAACTTTTAGGGAATATTTTACAGTTAAGGAATCTCTGCAGAAGGCAAAGGAATGAGCCATAATCAAAGGAATATCTCTTGTGCAGTTCAGTAGATGCACTAACTTTTCCAAATTAGGTGAGACAAATGGATGAGTTGCTGGAATTTATAATCTGACTCCCTGGGTTTGGATGCTGAGGCCTTAGAAAAGATTCTACACATATTCCATTCAGCTCTAGGGGAATAACAGCATCATGGATGTGGCACAGTAGCAACCAAAGGATCCTGGAACATTCATGAAGAGTCTTCAAGTACTTTCTTCATTCCCAATAGAAATAGAGATCTATGATGGAGTAGAAGCAGGCATGGAAAAGCTACAGTGAAGGAAGTACTCAATAAATTTTTTGTTCAGTGTTTTTCTTCCACTGGTTCTCTGTGGAAGGTCATTAGTAACAGCTTCAGGGTCTGGCCTGAATATCCTAAAGAGAATTTGTACCAATGTTAATAAAGCTTTTATAAAGTAAGTATTAGAGCCTCAATCTTTATTAAAAGAACCTCTAGTTTTAATAAGCACATGTAGTTTTCAGCTAGTAGTATGTGAACCATTTCAATAATGACAGAATTGTCTTCTCTAGCACCATAGGAAATGTGAATATAGATCCAGTAACTAAAAACTTACACCTAAATTTTAAGACTTAATTATGACTTGTTACAGACTCCTCTCTCAGATTTATGGCTAGTGATTTATGAGGGCAGCTGCATACAGAAAAATGAAGAAAAATTGAAAAACTTGCGAATTTATTGCCAGAGACTAGTCAGTGGGAAGTAAATAAAGTCTTTCATTTTCATATTAGCAGTGGGTAAGCTTCCTGCCTTTGTGCTCATCTTTGACTATAGCTTTAGCTAGTACATTTTGATGAAGGGGAGCTTTTCCCCATCCCTTTGCAGCCAAGCTCCCAGCCTGGCTCATTCTATGTGCAAAACACAGCAAAGAACGGAATGCTTCCGAATACCTCAGCCACCTCCGGCTGCCAGGGGGATTCTAGGTAAGCCGAATGTAATTTGCACACTGGAAGTTGGCCAGCACACCAGGTCTATTATCTCCAGTTTTGCAAAAAAAGGACTATGGGAATGTTAATTAGCACAAGCGCCCAAGACCTTGGTTTTATGTGTCTTCTGGAGGAAGGACACAGGGCTGGAGAGAGGTGCAGAATGTCTAATGAAGACAGAGAGTAGTTAAGTTGTTGGCTTTTGGCTGGGGTGGTCATGCTGTGCTCAGAGGCATATGGCACTTTTCAATGATGGGAAGGGAGAAATTGCTCAGAGTCATGACTGCCTCATTTTATAGCTGATTAGTTAGATGATGACTTATCTGCAAGTCCTAAAACAAGTAGCTTAAGTGGGAGTTATTTGGATAAGTATCTGAGTGTAATCCACCTATATAGGTGATGTATGCAACCTATAGAAAGGCATTTTTGGCTGTAACTCTGTAAAGATTCCCGGTTCATGTGGTGCCCTAAACCCTAAAAATCCATTCTCTGTTCCCAGTCTTTTAAAGAAAAATAAAAACTTATACATTACAAAACTGTCTGTCAGACTTGAATTTTGGCATCTGTTTCATTGTTTCTGCTAGCTTACCACCAAAATAATTTTAGACTAGAAATCAACATTTTCCTCCTCATGTATGTCATGATTTTCTGTACGCAAAAGCTAGAGTCTGATTGTGCTGCAGTCGAGAATTCAGGCAGACTTTAACCACTGTCAGGAACTAAAGAAACAGAAGATACCTCAAAAGAAAGATGTGTTCATAAATGAGCTTACTTCATCAGAGTGAGTTGCAGTCCTGTCCACGGCAAGAAAGTAGACAGTGCCAATACACTGACTTACTGTTGGAGGATGGATAGTTAGATTAAGCCACTAGAGGGAGATGCAATATGCATTTGTCTGGATTTAGGAGAGGTTGCTTTACACCACAAATCCCCATGAGGCAGTTACAGACAGCATAGTATCAATGATATTTAAGTCAAATGAGCATGGATTTGAAAGTGTTTTTTCCTAATATGTAAAATATAAACATATATAACAAATAGAGCTGTATAATATATAACATATAGTGACATTAAGTGACTTTAAAGAGGTGTTTGAGTCCATTTTCATGCCAGAAAATATTCACATACACATATGGCAGTTGCTGTGTGGTTCTTGTTCTACGAATGGCTCCTGAGCACAGCTCCCAGTTCCTGCTCTGTCTCTGTGTGCGGTGACCAGCACAGGGTTGTGATTATATGATGGTTCTTGAGTAACACAAATTCCTGAAATCTGCATGAAATGGTGACAACCATGGGTTTGGGCCATGCTGTTACTTTTCTCTGTGCCTGAAACCATCTCTATACTGGGTTTCTTGAGAACCTGTGCAAGCTGTGATTGAAGCTGACCTTCCTCTCAGTTTTACAGGGCATGTGGCAGATGTCTTATAACCATTGGGCACAAATTTTGTTAAATGTCTTACGGGTTAGGAAGATTATCCCCTAATTTGAGGCATGTTAGCAGGTCTCTAATGGGCAAATATCAAGCACAGAGGAACTGCAATAATTAGGATTAGAATTTAAAATCTACTTGACAAATGAGTGAAATGAGCTGAGAAAACCTGGATGTAGTTCAATGAAAACAGAGAAAAGTGAACGCTTCTAAGTGGAGATAATGAATTGTACAAACACCGGATGCAAAATGTCTGCTGGGCATCAGTCCTGTGAAACAGGATCTGGAGGTTAACAAGGTTCACAGACTGAACTTGAGTCAACATTGTCACATGACAGCAAAAACTTAAATATTATAGTGGGCTGTGTAAACAGGAGAGTTGCACATGAAAGTCATGTGAAATAATCCTTCCATGCAGCTCCACAAAAGACAGTGTTTCTCACCTGATATCCTTGGCATCGTACTTCTAAAAGAAGTGGTGCCGATGAAAGGATATTAAAAATAGAGAACAAACAAAAATGTTCAAAAGCCTAGAAAATAGGTCCTTTTGGGATGAATTCAGTAGCTTCAACTGGAACAAAAGAAGACAGTAAATACCAAGGATGTGAGAAGTCCCTGCAAAGAGAGAAAGAATTGTTCTTTTTGTCCTTTATGGCTTGGACAAAGATTAATAAGCTACTACTTAAATTGGATGAAAGGAAACATGGAGTAAATGTCAGGAAAATGCTGTAGATGATAAACATCTGGGCAACAGAAGAGATTTCAGTGAAAGGTGGTGAAATTTCCATAATTTGGGATTTTTAAGAACAAAGTAAAAGAAATTAGTTGATTGTGCTTTGGGGATAGAGACACATACTAGATAATCTCAAACAGCACCTTCAAACAGCATTAAGCAGCACCTAGGTCTTCACATTATGACATATCTTACTGAAAAAGAAAATAGGCTTTAGCAAAACATTTGTTTGAATTAGAGCTACTTATAAAAGCAGTAGATTTAAATTTGCTGTATATAAACAAATCCTCCTGATTATCAACTACTCAAAGATAACAAACAATATCCCAGGGGGAAAAAAAAAAAAAAAAAAAAAAAAAACAAATTGAGAATTATTCAGAGTAATCCAGAGACTAGAGTACTGAAGGTGAGTAGCGATTAACCTTGTTCTGGCAAGCAGATGAACCACACAAATTAATAAATCCTTTCTTATCTGAATTCTACAACAAGGTGATCCCAGCACATTTCTTTCTCAAGTAATGGGGTTTTGTTTGTGTTTTGTGTGTTTGATTTGAATTTAAAGCACAAACATCCTGGCCCCACTGTGCCCTGGATCTGCCATACATTCCCTGAGAATAAAAGCTCTACTCCTCCCTTGTTTACGCCCCTTCCTGGCAAACTCCCAAATGCCTTGGGTCCAATCCAAAAGCACTTCAAACAGAAACCACAGAACTATAGGGAGAATATTTTTTCTTTAACCAAACATTTCTACAGTACAATTAAATAAACATTTTTTAAGGTTTGCTATTAAATGTTATTAGCATCTTACTGAGTAATACAGCCAGCTGGACTGCTCCAAGTGGCAAACAAACAATATATTGAAACAAACAGAAAAATCTACAGGACATAACCCAGCATAGATTGTTCCGAATGAGGCAGGCATCCATGTTAAGCCTGGAATGTTCCCAGCTGCTAGGTCCCACCATATAAGCTCCATGTTCTGAGGCCTTTCGTGATTCCTCTTTTAAAATAACAATTAATCGTGTTTGTGATTAATGAATCTCTTCATTTGGGGATGTCACTTTTTGTGGTTTCTTTATATCCTGCACAAAGAGATTTATTCAATGAATAACAATGACATGTTATTCCATTGTCTCAAGGAATGAAAAGCAAAAAAAAAAAACCCCAAACCTAATTGTATTTTTCTCCCTCTTTATAAGATTAGTAATGGAATACAGAAATGTAGGCCCGGTCAACTTAACTCTGGTGGAAATCAGTTTAACATTGTTATTACTTCCATTCAGCCCCTTGGAAGACTTAAAAAGTCATTTGTTTTATGTTACTAAACTCTCCCCAATTTGTGTATGGCTGACATGTTGGCCACCTTGCAAGGAGGCAGCTGAGGGCAAAGGATGGGTCTGATCACCATGCGATGGTCCTGTTGGGTGCATAGATCTTGAGGACACTCTGCTTAGGTGCTTGAGTTCCTCATGCCCAGGGTCCGGTGATATGGCCTTGGCTGAACCATAAACCCTATGGGATGAAGAAGTTCTCCCATGCTTCTGCTCAGCATCCTGGAGGGGATGTTCCATAGGAGGTTGGGCTGTTCTCATTTGGCAGCCACAGTAGTAAATTTGATTCCAGAGAGTCCTGGATGGGAGCACGCACTTGTGCAAACATGTATGTGGGCACCAGGATTACCATTGCTTTTGCAACATTTCTCCTGCTCAGGTCACGTCAGAGAGACAGAAATTTTCCCCATGTCTGAGGGGTTTAGGTTGCCTCAGGTAGATACAGTCCACTGGGAGAGAAAGGACAGCTAAAGAAGAAGAAAACAAATGCGTTCTTTTTTTCCCTGAAAACACCTTTGTTTCCTTCAGTGAGAATACTGACTGACTTGCTGTGGCCGTTTGAGTTAGATTGTTAGTTGAGTTAGATAGTTAGTTTATTCTACCAGGGGAGGGATCCACCCTAACCTGGTACACTTGCAATAGAAATTAAAACAAAACAAGAAAAATCTCCAGAACTGAGATTTTAATAGAATCATTCTTTTCTTTCAGGGACAGAAGTTTCCTTCCCCATGCCCTCATTTCTTTGTCAGAAGCACTGCCAGACAGCTGCCAGCCACTGCAGTAAGACAAACCAACCACTTTTCAGATCCTTAGAAATTAGTGTTGGAGGTACTTTGTTATGCTTAGCTGATTTATCTGGGCACAAAAGGAAAGCAGGCGCTCTGATGTAGATTAAACAGACATTTTGGTGGTTGAGATAATTTCAATAATGCAGTCATGGATTCATTACTTAGAGTTATCCATCAATTTCATGAATCCAGAACTATGAAAAACAATCTACAGTCTATTTCCAGAAAGAAATAAAAATTAAAATAAAATAAACCAAGTGAGAAAGAAAAAGAAAGGGAAGAATAAAAGCACCTGCATCACATTGTACTTTAAATTCAGCCTAAGGATTCTACTCAAGGTAATGGCTTGAAGCCCAGCATTTCACAAAGTAATTTTCTAAGGCACTGTACTGACTGTGTTGTGGCAGAACAATCTCATCAGGATATGAGAACAGTGAAAATATTCAGTGCTGGGCTTTCCTGAATTACAATGAGGTGCAGAGCAGGAACCCTGATGGAAATCACTCTGCCAGCTCAGGGAAGAGAGTAGGTCACACTCTCGACCAAAGGACAACTGTGGCGTCCCACACAGAATCAAGCTTTTGTATCTCTAACTGTTATCTACTTCCTAGAGGCCATCTAATTGCTGTTGCCATCAATCCCCTTGTCACCTGCAATTTCAATCAGTCTCCTAAAGGTTTTCCTACCTGGGTTTTCCCTTTGGTGGTAGTTCCCCCCTGGTAAACGAGCTTTGGATATCTATCATGCCAAATGCTTTAGCGAATGTTCCAGGATGGCTGGGGAGCAGCAAACTCTTTGATTATAGATGGCCTGTTCTATGTTAGATTAGGTATCTGCTCCACTGTGAAGCTAAATGATACAATGCAGGGGTTGAATAACTCCTTTCAGTCATGGTCTGGGGTTGCTGTAATCCATTTCTATTTTTCTTAAACCGTGACTAGCCATGTGTTTTCAGTTACAAGTAAATGCAAATCAATCTGTGTGATGTGGATGTTAGGGAATCATGCAATTTTCTTTAATTCATATTATATCACCCACAGGATAGCATGTGCACATGAAACTCAGACCAAGGAGAGAGGTGGGGAGTGGAAGGCAGCAATTATGCATGCTGTAATTGCTCCCCCCCAATATTGTGGCATGCAATGCATTCGATATGACTGTAACTCCACAGTAGCATGACATTTTAAGCAACGTCAGCATGTGTTGTGCAACTGGCAGCCCCCACATCCCTCCCCATTCTGCCTTTCCCTGCAGAGAGCTAATACACTTTACAGATGGCAGTGCTTACGAGCGGCTGCAACAGCTACACAACGAACACACTGTCCCAGGGATGGGGCAACGAACTCTAGATCTGAATTTCAATGAACAGCTCCAACACAAATTGATTCACTTTTAAAAAACAAACCCACACCCAGCAAAGGCTGCTCCAACTCCTGGAATGATCCCCAGGAAGCCTACAGGCACAGGAACTGTAGTCTTCGGCAGTACTCAGAGAGACAACACTTGAAAGTGCCTTTCTTAAAGGAATGAGTTTAATAATTTCATGGAACAGCTGTTATTTTGAAATTTAGGTCACCATTTCAATTGTTTTTATCTTTGTAATGAAAGCATAAAAATACAAGCTAGACAGTCATGAGGTTACGATGCTGTAGCTCCAGTGGTCTAAATGGAGCTAGGCAGATTGGTTCTATCCAAGGACATGAGCTCAGAAATGTTAAATTTTATGCTCCTGTTTGGCAAAGCAGGAGCACCAGGATCAGCATGCAGGTTTGTTCTGTGCTTTTAATTCATTTTAGGAAGTGTGGTCCTGGGGACAGTTTTGGGGTTCTGGAAGAGATTCTTGGTGGACATCAGGGGACAAGTAGCTTCCTTCAGGGGTCAGTGCTGGAACCAGTGCTGTTTAACATCTTTGTCAGTGACATGGACAGAGGAATCAGTGCACCCTCAGCAAGTTTGCAGATGACACCAAACTGTGTGGCACAGTCAACTTGCTAGA